>RJWK010007338.1:0-18852 GCA_004363435.1 Platanista minor | reverse complement strand
CAAATGGAAATCAAAGGAAAGTTGGAGCAGCAATTCTCATATCAGACAAAATAGATTTTAAAATAAAGACTATTACAAGAGACAAAGAAGGACACTACATAATGATCAAGGGATCAATCCAAGAAGAAGATATAACAATGGTAAATATCTATGCATCCAAAGTAGGAGCACCACAATACATAAGGCAAATGCTAACAGCCATAAAAGGGTAAATCGACAGTAACACAATAATAGCAGGGGACTTTAACACCCCCACTTTCACCAATGGACAGATCATCTAAAATGAAAATAAATAAGGAAACACAAGCTTTAAATGACACATTAAACAAAATGTGGTACACCATATTAACAAGTTGAAGGATAAAAGCCATATGATAATCTCAATAGATGCAGCAAAATCTTTCAACAAAATTCAACACTCATTTATGATAAAAACTCTCCAGAAAGTAGGCATAGAGGGAATTTACCTCAACATAATAAAGGCTGTATATGACAAACACACAGCCAACATCATTCTCAATGGTGAAAAACTGAAACCATTTCCTCTAAGATCAGGAACAACACAAGGGTTCCCAGTGTCTCTGCTATTTTCCAACATAGTTTCGGAAGTTTTAGCCACAGCAATCAGAGAAGAAAAAGAAATAAAAGGAATCCAAATTGGAAAAGAAGTCGAAAAGACAACCCTCAGAATAGGAGAAAATATTTTTAAACAAAGCAACTGATATAGGATTCATCTCCAAAATATACAAGCAGCTTATGCAGCTCAATATCAAAAAGCAAGCAACCCAATCCAAAAATGGGCAGAAGACCTAAATAGATACTTCTCCAAAGAAGATATACAGATTGCCAACAAACACATGAAAGAATGCTCAACATCACTAATCAGTAGAGAGATGCAAATCAAAACTTCATTGAGGTATCACCTCACACCAGTCAGAATGGACCTCATCAAAAAATCTAGAAACAATAATTGCTGGAGAGGGCGTGTAGAAAAGGGAACCCTCTTGCACTGTTGGAGGGAATGTAAATTGATACAGCCACTACGGAGAACGGTATGGAGTTTCCTTAAAAAAATAACAGTAGAAGTACCATGTGACCCAGCAATCCCACTACTGGGCATATACTCTTAGAAAACCATAATTCAAAAAGGGACATGTACCACAATGTTCACTGCAGCACTATTTACAATAGCCAGGACTTGGAAACAACCTAAGTGTCCATCAACAGATGAATGGATAAATAAGTTATGGCACATATATACAATGGAATATTACTCAGCCATTAAAAAAAATGAAATTGAACTCTTTGTAGTGAGGTGGAGGGACCTAGAGTCTGTCATACAGAGTGAAGTAAGTCAGAAAGAGATAATGAAATATCGTATGCTAACACATATATATGGAATCTGAAAAAAAATGGTTCTCTTGAGCCTAGGGTCAGGACAGGAATAAAGACACAGATGTAGAGAATGGACTTTAGGACGTGGGGGGTGGGAAGGGTAAGCTGGGCCAAAGTGAAAGAGTAGCATTGACATATATACACTATCAAATTTAAAATAGATAGCTAGTAGAAAGCAGCTCCATAGCACAGCAAGATCAGCTTGGTGCTTTGTGACCACCTAGAGGGTTGGGATAGGGAGGGAATGGAGGGAGATGCAAGAGGGAGGTGTTATGGGGATATATGTATACATATAGCTGATTCACTTTGTTATACAGCAGAAAATAACTCAACATTGTGAAGCAATTATATTCCAATGTAGATGTTAAAAACAAAAACAAAAACAAAAAAAGACAGTATGACCAAGAGTCAACAGAAACAACAGACAGCAAATAAAACCTGCAATGTCTTTTGATATTAGAATTCTCAGGTTCAAAATATGTTTTGTATATTTGATATTTTAAAGAATTTTTTAAAGTTTTTAAAATGTGGTTATTGAGTAAAAACTATAAAAAATAATCAAATAGGTTGGAAAATATAATCTGTACAGTTAACTATAATAATATAAAATAATAACTCATGGACAGCTTATCAGACTTGACTCAGCTGAGGAGAGAATCCATAAAGTAGAAGACACATCCCAAGAGAATTTCCAGATTTGGAGCACCAAAAGACAATAGGGAATAAGAGATACATTGGAAGCTATAATTTTTACTTCTCAGGAGTGGAAAGGAAGATAGATTACAGTGGAGTAGTAAATCCAATATGCTAAAACACATGGTACCTTAGGATTCTATAAGTGGTAAAGATATATTTTGATAAAGAAAAGTGAAATAATGATATTTTCAAAAATTCAAAACTGAGAAATCTGCTACTGAGTAAACCTAACTAAAGAAAATTCTGCCAAATATACTTCAGTAAAAGAATGACAGAAGAGAAAAGTAAAGTGGTAGAATACCAGAGAAATTATTGAATAAAAAGATGTTCATGTTATAAATTTTACATAAAAATCCCAACATGGAGACAGAAAGTATCACTACCACTTTATTATACTCTTGGATTGTGTGGGACAAGAATTCAGACAAGGCACAGTAGGGATGGCTTTGCTTTCCTCTGAGATAGCTGGAGCCTCAACTGGAAAGACTTGAATGGCTAGGATAACTTGAACAATTGGGGACTGAAATCATCTGGAGTCTTTTTTATTCATATACCTATTGTCAGAACTGGTTCAACTCAAAGGCTTCTTTCAAGTGTCATGAACTTTTCACAGCACAGCAATTGGATGCTGAGAGGAAGTGTCCCAAGAGGGAACAGCAAGAAAAGGAATATGTCAAGAGGCCAAAAAAAAAAAAAAAAAAAAAAAGCTCAAGACGTTTTCAAAGCTAAGCTGTTCTGTCACAGAATGTTACTGCTACCACATGATGGTTAAGCAAGTCACTAACACTAGCCCATAATCTAAGGGAGGGTAAATAAACTCCGCTTCTTGATGGTAGAGTAGCAAGATCACAATCTTTAATAAACAATAAAAATTATGTCTTATGAGGTTAAAAAGTAAGATAGAACTATAATAAAATCATATATGTCAGGTAAAAGTATAATTGGCAGAAAAATATTCTAAAATTTCTTTTTTTAGAAGAGGACTAAATACATCAATTAAACCTAGAGCTTGACAAGTTATGTATATATGTTAAAATTTGTAGTGTGACCACTAAAGGAAAAGAAACAGAGTGATGGTCTCAGCTGGGACTACTTATCTCTGCTCCATGAGGTCTCTCATTCTTCAGCAGACTAGCTTGCACTTGTTCTCATGGCAGAGGCTGAGAAAAGTCAATTTCTTCTTTTATATCACATTACAATTATCGCAGATCACTGGGTAAAAAGAGAAATATCTTTTGTACTCATCATTACTTCAAAATCAGGGAAGTAATTGGACCTACCCCTAGATCTTGTTATTTAATGCATTAATAAAGATATCCAACACCACAGCTGACCCTTGAACAATGCAGGGGTGGGGGTGTTACTCATTTAACTTATAGCTGGCCCTCCATATCTGCAGTTCCTCACCATCTGCAGATTAAACCAATCACAGACCATGTAGTATTGTAGTATTTACTATTGAAAAATATCCTCATATAAGTGCACCACTGCAGTTCAACTTCTATATTACAAATGTATTAGCATTTTTATAACTGCGTTTCAGTTGGTTTCTTTTGTAGTCCTATAATTTTGTGCACTTAAAGATTTATTCTGAGAAAGAGTCCAGTAAGTTTAACCAGACTTCCAAAAAGATTCATGGCACAGTTTAAATACTCTGCTCTTAAAAAAAAAAATCTTATACATACATGGAAGAGTGCACAAAGCAGGGCTATTTAAAATAGAAAAAAATGTTGAGAAATGAAATATTCACCAACGTTAAGATGAATAAATATATTATGGTATATTCACAACATGAATTAATATTTTGCTGCAGTGAAATGAATGATTTATACACAAAAACATGGGTAAATCTTCGGTTAGTAAAAAATGGAAGTTGTAGAAGAATGTATAATGTATGATTCTTTGTGTAGAC
Source organism: Platanista minor (assembly GCA_004363435.1). Taxonomy (NCBI): domain Eukaryota; kingdom Metazoa; phylum Chordata; class Mammalia; order Artiodactyla; family Platanistidae; genus Platanista; species Platanista minor. The sequence goes on along the minus strand of RJWK010007338.1, from coordinate 14,849 downwards.
AGTGGAAAAACATGTAAACTAAACAGTGTATTGTTTAAGGATACAAACATGTAGTGAAGCTATAAATAAATGAGAAGAAATGACAAACTCAAAAATCAAGGTAGTAAGTTACCTCAGAGTTAGGAGGAAAAGGTATGAAATCAGAAAAGAAACTAGAGAGACACTGTTTTCTTTTTTTTTTTAACTTAGGTAGTAGTTACATAGGTGATAATCATGCATGATTCTTTATAACTTACACATATTTCTTATTCTTTTATCTGCTCAGTATTTACTAAAAGCAATTTAAAAATGTATATAATTCTGCCAGCTTTGTGAAGAACAGAACAAATGAGATCCATAGTAGCAATAGGCAGGCTTCTAAAGGAAGATGTTACAATACTCAAGGTGAAAGATGTTGTGGCTTGGGCTAGAGTTTTGATAATGTGTAGGTGTAAAGAGAAGTGGCAATATTCAGGATTCCTTTTAGAAGTAGAAACAAGAGATTCAGTTGAAGGAAAGAAGAAAAGAAAGAAGTCCTAAGACTTTGCCTGAACAACTAAATGAAGGTAGAGCGATTTAAGGGATGGGGATACAGTGAAAGGAGTGTGTTTAAAAGGGAAATGGAAGTTTTCAAAAGTAAGCTATAAAGAGAGGTATCATATACTGGCAGTGGGGGCTAGGGGTGAAGTGGGATAAGTCATACATCAGTAAATCTCCACTTTAAGAATCGAAGCTTATGGTTTACAACACTCTTTATTTAAGCCCTCTGTGCAGCAAGCCTGCATCTTCTAATCCATATTCAGGCAGTGATTTTGGATGTTATGTAGCTTGAAAACTTGAACTGAGTTTTCTGGGTTGTCTATAAGCTATCCGTATGGGTATTAGTGAACAGTGAACTTGCACTGAAGAAAAAAAAAGAAATGAAGAATTCTGTTTCAGACCTTACATTCTGAGGAGTCTACAAGACAGCCAGTAGAAATGTCACTAGGCAGTTGCTATATATGTATTTGCTACATAAACAGAAACATAGGAACCATAACATCATTGATCCAGAAAAGAATTCTTAATCCATTCCTCACTTTAAACCTGGAAAAAAAAATCAGATGGTTTCTTAGCGCCCATGCCTCTCCAATAACTATTGGTGGGTTTGGGAGTCGCCAGCAGTAATCTGTTCTTTCAGGCAAGTCTCTGCTTTTTCCACTAAACTTCCAAAGCAAGGGTTTCTTCCACTGAGATAGTCTCACCTGAGTGAATTTATTTCCTGCCTTTATTCAGAATGCCTCTTCTCTCCTTCTCTGACTTCAGTACTGCTTCACGTTCTAGTCAGGTGCAGTGATTATAATACCTTATATTAGGATTGCACTTTAGAGATCACAATGTGCTTTCACATACATTATTTCATTTACACCTTCTGAGACTTCTTTGAGGTAGTTTGGAAGGGGGCAATTATCTCCAATTTTTGAGATGAGGCAATCAAGATCCCTATCGGTAATGTGAATTGCCCAAGGTCATAATAATTATTAAGTGGTAGAGCATAATCTCAACTCAAAGTCTGCTGGTCCTTGAGAACTTGGGTTTATTCTATATCTTACAGCAGTTTGCATGTTGAGGAAAAGTACTAGTTCTTGTCTACTGGGTAACTGTACTCTAAGGACATTTGCTGTGACTTTTTAGATTTGCATAACGAGATTAGCAATTAGAATGTTTGCTCCAGGTAACTAACATCACCAATATTGCAATTAAAACAAACAGAAGGACTTATGGCTGTTCGTTTTTTTCCTTAAAATCATTTCAAAATATTTTATCTTTAACTCATTTGCTACTTCTAGCGCTCTTATAAATTGGCCATGGCAGGTAATTTTATCATTTAGAAAATGAAGAAATGGAGTCAGAGAAAGGTGAATGTAGTTGCAAAACAACTACAAATAGAGCCCCATGATTCTCAAGATGACATTTTGCTAATTCTTCCTTTCATTATAATTGAAATTTCTCTTAGAAAATCACTACATTATGTTAAAAATCATACTACAATGAAAGTGTATTCTAGGCATTGTCTTATGCAAATTTTTAATGCTTAGAGAGAATGCTATGGTAAACAATTTCTCAATATTGATATATTCAGAATACAAGGAGCATTTCCAAAGGTAGAAATTCCTCAAATAACAAAATGTATTTTAATGTGCTAGCTAAATAACACATTTTGATTTTGATTTCTTCAAGAAGCTTTTGTTTCTCCATGCTACAGCTGTTTCAAAGATAGTCTCACCAAGAAAGCTATAATTTAAAAAAATTCCCTGCCTAAGCTCTGTCTTCTTACCTCTGTTGTCCAAAGTTTGAAATACTATTTTAAGAGGTTATTTGGGGTGAAAATTACAGATCACTTTCATTTTTTGCCTTATATATTACTCCACTGTTTTAAGTTAAATTTTCATAATCAGCATATATCACTTTTGTAATCAGAAAAAGTAGACAGAAAAGATCATTTAAAATGTTTTAAATGGTGATGTCTTCTCTAGAATTTTTCAGAAAATATTTCATTTTAGTATAATAGCTGAATGTAAGATAATGCACTGAAGTTACTAGATTTCCAGCAACATTTCTATAACTCTATATAAGTATTATGATTCTTTGAATGTTTGCTGTGTTTTTATGCTAATCTAATCAGATTGTCTAAGAAAAATTCAGGACCAGGAATCCTAATGATGCACTTTGAAACAAATGTAGTCTTTGAAATACACAAAAATAGATGTCATAAAGATCTTATGGGAAACATTTCTGCCAGCAATTTATGACCTAGTTTATTCTTAAAGTTAATAATCCTGAGGAGAATATCCATGCTTACAATATACGCTGGCACATATATGCTAGAAAATGCAATTAAACATATTCCTAGTTCTATGAAGTTGAATTGAGATTTTAATTCTGATACTCTGATTCAACCTCTTTTCATTAAATCCCCTGAATCAGTGTTTGATTCAAGCTATTTCAAACCTGGCAGAAATTTAGAAGCTAAAGGCTAGTCTTCAATTCCATTAAAGAGAACAGTGATTTGGGGAATACTTTCAGTGAGTGTAGAAAAGTCTGGAACAGAGAATGAACAATTTATTATAGAAACAAAAAGCCTTAGATAGGTAGTATTTTCTTTGGTTGGGAAAAAAATTTTAGATCCCTTGTTACATGTGTGTTCTTTTTCTTTTCCTTTTTTATCCCAAATGTCCACAAAATCTCATTGCTTTTCTATTCTTGTGTTAAGGACAAAATTATTCACGATACTTGCTAAAGACAGTAAAGAAGACTTCATTCAAAGGGGGACTATCGTGAGGTGTAGGGATCTTACAGTGGGGGAGAGAGATTGGTTTCAACCCCGAATACAAGGAAAAATGGGAAATTACAGTCCAGGAACGTGTGGTCAGTGGATGAAAAATTACTGAGAGAAAACATCATGGGTAAGGGCAGAGTGTGTCTAAACTGACTTAATAGGATTCTTGCTGAAGGCAGGCCAGGGTGATTAGACGTCACTTAGGAGAGGGTAGAAGATAACAAACCCAACTAGACATCAAGAGTGATCAAATATGGAGGAAGAGGATTCTGATTAAACTTAGAATTCTTGCTAAAATTTGACAATGCACACATGAACACAGAACTCCAAAAGTTGAGGTCTAGTTGAATAAGTACTCAGAGGAGGAGCCTGTGTAGAGTTTGTCATTGCACTTAGTTTTAAATTTGATTGGGAGCTATGGTACTCCTATGGGGAAAATAAGAAGAGACCTTTATACTTTATGGTCAATAAAAATCATTGTTGCCACTCTCTCTTAGATACCATTGGTAATCAATTATAAAGCAAAATAAAACTTTAAATTATAAATTTTTTAAGCCCTATGACATCTAAGTTATCCAATCATACAATTGTCCAAAGCTCACATCTTTTCACTATTGATGGTATTTTGCTTCCCTTTACCTAGAAAAGGCTGCTCTCAGAGGCCCCATCTAACTGGGCAGTTAAAAGGTAGGGCTTCCCTGGTGGCGCATTGGTTGAGAGTCCGCCTGCCGATGTAGGGGATGCGGGTTCATGCCCCGGTCCGGGAAGATCTCACATGCCGCAGAGCGGCTGGGCCCGTGATCCATGGCCGCTGAGCCTGTGCGTCCGGAGCCTGTGCTCCACAACGGGAGAGGCCACAGCAGTGAGAGGCCCACGTACCGCAAAAAAAAAAAAAAAAAAGTTAAAAGGTAATTTTTGTACAAAGTGAAGTACCACAGCTTCATATGTAGTAAGAAATGTATAATTTGAGCAGCAACACCCAAGTAAAGCCTAAGTAGGGAATATTATTCTAGTAATCACCCATTAGTATTGAAAATGTAAGATGGAGATGAGCAGAAGAGCATTAAATGGAAACCAGTCTCTGATGAATCTTCCATCCAACCAAAAAATAATCCAAACACAGAGCAGTGGCCTATAAAAAATTATATCTTTGTCAAGGAAAACTTAACTTAGAATCAAGAGAAGGTGCTGGGAACAATTAGCTTTTAAAACTCAAAGTTAGTAAATGAAAGCATCAAAAAGATGATACTTTAACCCAAATTGGGGTTTTTTTGAATTTTATTTTATTTTTTTATACAGCAGGTTCTTATTAGTTATCCATCTTATACATATCAGTGTATATATGTCAATCCCAATCTCCCAATTCATCCCCCCCCACTCCCCCCCACCACCGCTTTCCCACCCTTGGTGTCCATACATTTGTTCTCTACATCTGTGTCTCAATTTCTGTCCTGCAAACGGGTTCATCTGTAACATTTTTCTAGGTTCCACATATATTGTTTTAAGACCACTGTTACTTTGAATTTCTGTTTGATAGAGTTAATTCGAACATCAGAACCCACAAAATGGAGGCTGCCCCAGTGGTTGCAAACTTAAACCTAAGTCAGCCTGCATTTATGGGAAGGCCCTGTCAAGAAAATTTAACGTATTCCAATCACAATCCTCTAACTCAGCTTTAGCTAGCTCACCTTACCCTATAAAACAGGACTCACTATGCTTACCAGGAAATCCCTGACCTCCTAGCCAATCATGCCGTTTCCACATTGCTGCTTCTAATGCTCTGTAAAACTCGCTTTTGCCCAAAATCCCTCAAGAAGGGTGCTCTACTGCTTATGAGACACTGTACTCTCCCAATCCATGGATTGTTTTCCTTACAGGGTATCAAACTCGTTACTAAATTGTATTATTTTTGTCATTTGACATTATTGTCACTTTCCCTCATATTGGAATGGCTCCAGATAATTAGGATCCAGCTCAGGAGAGGTAACACATAAAGTGACACATTTATTTTGGTTTTAGTGGTATATGTTTGTGTTTGCCAATCATTGTGGTGGATAGTTAAGTTATTGCTAGCTATCCCAGTGTAGGAAGGCTTCGATGAATTCTCCTGCTCATCCTGCCACCCAACCATCATGACATAAGAGTGTAGGGACAGAGAGTATTTCACCCAACCACATAAGTATATAGATGATGGAGACACAACAAAAGCAGTATGCAGAAAATTAACCTCTATCTTAAAACTCATATAGGAAAGAAACTATACAGATTTTCCAAATTTGACAAGAATTTATAATATAAAACATTAAATAACAACTTTTGAAGCTTAAAGAAAAATTTCTAATTATCAAAAACAGATTTTGAATAGCTCTCCTAAAGGAGAGAAAAGCCAAAAGGATGAACAGAAAATATAAATATATTGGACAACACTAAAGAAAATTTTTTTTCTTCATTTTATTTTTTATATTATATGAGAATATGAAAAGTTGCATATGTGATTGTAAGCTCTACAAAAACATTTTTATTGTCTTAAATAATTCCCTTAATGAGCTGAAATAAAAACAAAATGTTAATAGTGAGTTTTCAAATACACACTCCAAAGCAAAAGCAAGAAAATACTCTAACAATAATATTATCCCTAAAGACAATTATCATTTTATCTTTTTTACATCTGTTTTTGGTGGGGAGGGGCTACAAAGAATTATAGATAGACTTATTTAGAGTTAGGGTCTGGAATTCCAGGTAAAAAAAGATATGTTAATATTTAATGTATTTGTGTATCAAGAAATATCAGCTGTACTCTGATTCTCTGAGATTACATTAGAACAATTTTGTTATTCTGAACTGGCAAATTCAAGAGAGGGAATATACTTGGAAATCTTGGAATTTCCAAGTGTATCTTGGAAATCTTCTAAAGATTACTTTTAGAGAGTTAAAGTTTATAGTGAATGATATTTTTTCCTAGGGCCAGGCCAGTTTTCACTTCCTAGCTTTTGTGACACTTGTATACCTTAGAACTAACTGGTACTTTTAATAATGGAACTGAAAAAAAGATTTTTTTCAATGTGGTACTTTTTGTTGCTTCACGTTTTTGATGGGATGCAAACTGCAAGCTATTTAACATAGTCAAAGTGCTGTTAGAAAAAGCTATCATTAGCATTTTGAATGTCTTTAAAAATCCTATCAGTATGATGGCATATGTATGGGATGATAATGAAGTAAAAGGAATGATTTAATGAATGAATAATGTTTTTCTATTCATAGGTACCATATCTACAATGACAACTAGAGCTGGGTAAATGGTCATGGAACAGTTTTATTCAAGCAGGCAGAAAATTTTGGTGTGGGGTTTGAGGAACAAATTACAACTTGAATTCCTCCAATGTTGTGCCAGTTATGAAAAGTGACACTGTAGAGTAAGACAGCCTTGCTGGGAAATTCCAATTTTTATTGGAGTGTGCAAAATTAATTTTCATTATTGGTTATAAAAGCAATTTGAGATATCAAACTGTTTAAAAACAGAGAATTGGGAAAGAGTGAAAACTTTAAAGGTAAATTCAAAGTGTCATACTCAAGAAGTTGAGACAAGATGGTAGAGTATGAAGACCTTGGGCTCGCCTCCTCCTATGAGCACACCAAAATTATGACTACATATAGACAGACTATTTCTGAGAATGAATGAAGACTAGCAGAAAAGATTTTCCACAACTAAAAGGTAAAATGTAAAAGTCACACTGAGATAGGTAGGAGGGACAGAGATGCAGTCAGGCCAGGCCCCACATTCCTGGCACTGAAACCCATAAGGCAGAAGGGATGCCACAGCTTCAGAGGTTCCCCTGAACTGAGGGCTCCAAGTCTCACACTGGGGTCCCCAACCCAGGTGAACTGCACCAGGGAGACAAGCCTCCATAATATCTGGCTTTGTAAACCCACAGGGCTTACATCCAAGAGAGCTGAAGGGCTGCAGGAAACCAAGACTCTGCTCTTAAAGAGCAGGTACAAAACTTCAGTCAACCATGTCCTAGTTCAGAGGCAGCAGTCTGAAAAGCATCTGAGTCATATGTGGAGATTCACTGACTAATTTTAGAATGTGTGCCCGAGGGGCAGGGATCTGTTGGAACTTTCTCTGGGTACAGAAGAGCTGAAGGGTGCCATTTTGTTTGTTTGTTTATTTATGGCTCACCTTCTACCTAGCTGGCCCAGCACTGTCAGGCATTACTTCTGACTCTCCCCATCTAACCAATTAGTACCACTCAACCTGATCTGGATTGACCTGTGGATCTGACAGCAGGGGCTCCTCCAAAGTGGCACCACCTACTCCACCAGAACCAGTGGCTGCTCTTGACCAAAAGCAGAGCCCCTCCAAAGCAATCCCCCATCCCTCCAGTCCTAGCTGGCACCCTAGGCCAGCAATGGAGCCCCTTCAATGTAGCTCCATGCTGCAAAAATCCTGGCAAGCACCTCTAAAGGGGCGCCCTGCCCTATCAGAACCAACAGATGCCTTAGGCAGCAACAGTGTCCCCCAAAGAGCCAGCCTTACACACCAGAGAACTGGCAAGGGTTGAGAACAGTCCTTACAACCAGCTACTCCAGGGATAGCCCCACATAATAATGGCCCTGCAACAAGTGTAGACCATCCACAGCAGGAACACAAACACAGTCCACAGAGGGGACACTTCTGGAGCACCTGGCTCTGGTGACTGGGGGGAACAAATTACTGGATCCCCCATGACACATTCTACACAAAATCACTCCCTCAAGACTAGGAAATGTAGCTGATCTACATAATACATAGAGTTAGGCAAAATGAGGAGACAAAGGAATATGTTCCAAGTGAAAGAACAACAAAAAAACCTCAGGAAAAGAACTACATGAAACAGAGGTAAACAACTTTACAGGTAAGAAGTTCAAAATAATGGTCATAAATATATTCACTGAACTTAGGAGAAGAATGGAGGAACACATTGAGAACTTCAACAAAGAGAAAATATAAAAATAAACCAATCAGAGCTGAAGAACACAGTAACAGAAAACTATACTAGAGAGAATGAATAGATTAGATGATGCAGAAGAAAGGATCAGCAATCTGGAAGACAAGCTAGTGGAGTCCCCCAATTTGAACAGCGAGAAGAAAAAAGAAGCCAAAAAAATGAGGATAGTTTAAAGGGACCTCTTGGACAACATCAAGTGTACTAACATTCACATTATAGGGGTCCTAGAAGGAAAAGAGAGAAAGAGAGGGACAGAAAACCTATTTGAAGACATAATGGCTGAAAACTTTTCTAAGCTAGTGAAAGAAACAGACATCTAAGTCAAGGAAGCATAGAGCATCCCAAACAAGATGAACCCAAAGAGAAACACACTAAGATAAAATATAATTAAAATGTCAAAAGTTAAAGAGAGAATCTTAAAAAGAGCAAGACAAAAACTACTACTTATATATAGGGGAGCCCCAATAACACTATCAGCTGACTTTTCAGCAGAAACTTTATAGGTCAGAAGGGATTAGCACAACATGTTCAAAGTACTGAAAAGAAAAAAACTTACAACCAAGAATGTTCTATCTGGCAAAGTTATCATTCAGAATTGAAGGAGAGAGAAAGAGTTTCTGAGACAAGCAAAAACTAAAGGAGTTCATCATTGCTAAACTGACCTCACAGGAAACATTAAAGAGACTTCTTTAAACAGGAGAAGATGTCTTTAAACATAACTAGAAATATAAAAATTATGAAAGAAAAAGAATCTCACTGGTAAAGGCAAAAATATACTAAAAATAGTAGATCAACTATATAACTAGTATGAAGGTTAAAAGACAAAAATACTAAAATTATATATATCCACAATAATTACTATGATATACACAAAATAAAAGATATAAAAGATTATGTCAAAAACATAAAACATGGGGGATGGGGCCAGCAAATACATAGTAGTGCTTTTAAAACACACTCTACGAGGCCAGCCTCAGTGTGAGAACAAAACCAAAGACACCACACACACAAAATTACAGGCCAATATCCCTGGTGAACATAGATGCAAAAATCCTCAACAAGATACTAGCAAATGGAATCCAACAATACATGAAAAGGATCATACACCATGATCAAGTGGGATTTATCCCAGGGATGCAAGAATTTTTCAATATCTGCAAATCAATCAACATGATACACCACATTAACAAAATGAAGGATAAAAATCATATGATCATCTCAATAGATACAGGAAAAGCTTTTGACAAAATTCAAAATCCACTTATGATAAAAACTCTCAACTAAGCAGGCACAGAGAGAATATTCCTCAACATAATAAAGGCCATACATGACAAACCCACAGCTAACATCATACTCAATGGTGAAAAGCTGAAAGCCTTCCCTCTAAGATCAGGAAACAAGATAAGGATTCCCACCCTTGCCACATTTTTTCAACATAGTATTGGAAGACCTAGCCACAGCAATTAGACAAGAAAAATAAAAGGCATTGAAATTGGAAAGGAAGAAGTAAAAATGTCACTGTTTGCAGATGACTTGATACTATACATAGAAAACACTATAGACGCTACCAAAAAAAACCTATTAGAATAAATGAATTCAGAAAATCTGCAGGATACAAAATTAATATACAGAAATCTGTAAAATTTCTATACAAAAATAACAATCGATCAGAAAGAGAAATAAAGAAAACAATCCTATTTACAATGGCATCAAAAAGAATAAAATACTTAAGAATAAATTTAACCAAGAAGGTGAAAGACCTGTACTTTAAGAACTGTAATTAATGAAAGAAATTGAAGATGACAAAGATCAATGGAAAGATGTACTATGCTCATGGACTGGAAGAATTAATGTTGTTAAAATGACCATACTAGCCAAAGTAATATACAGATTCAATGCAATCCCTAACAAAGTATCAATAGCATTTTTCAGAGAACTGGAAAAAATAATCATAAAATTTGTATGGAAACACAAAAGACCCAGAATAGCCAAGGCAATCTTGAGAAAGAACAAAGTTGGATGTATCACACTCCTTGATTTTAAACTATAATACAAAGCTATACTAATCAAAGCAGTATAGCACTAGCATTAAAAACAGACACATATATCAATGGAACAGAATAGAAAGCCCAGAAATAAAAGTACACTTGTATGGTCAATTCGTTTTTGACAAAGGAGGCAATAATGCAAAATGGGGAAAAAACAGCTTCTTTAATAGAAGGTAGTGGGAAACCTGGACAGCTACATTTAAGAGAATGAAACTGGACCATTTCCTTACACCATATACAAAAATAAATGCAATCAAATAAAGACTTAAATGTAAGACCTGAAACCATAAAACTCCTAGAAAAAAAAATAGGCAGTACACTATGTGACATCAATCTTAGCAATACTTTTGGATCTGTCTCCTCAGGCAAGGGCAACAATAAACAAAGAGAACTACATCTAACAAAAAAGCTTTTGAACAGCAAAGGAAACCATCAACACAATGAGAAGGCAACCTACGGAATGGGAGAAAATATTTGTAAATGATATATCTGATAGGGGGTTAGTATCCAAATTACATAAAGAAATCACAAAATTAATATCTTTAAAAATTCATTTAAATAATGGTCAGAGGACCTCAATATACATTTCTACAAAGAAGACATACAGATGGCCACTAGACACATGAAAAGATGCTCAATATCACAAGTTATGTAAATAAACTAATGTAAATGTAAATAAAAGCTACAATGAAATATCACCTCACACCTGTCAGAATGGCTACCATCAAAAACACAATAAATAACACATGTTGGTATGGATGTGGAGAAAAATGCAACCCTCATGCACTGTTGGTGGGAATGTAAATTGTTTCCCCCCAGGGCTTCCCTGGTGGCACCCTGGTTGAGAGTCCGCCTGCCGATGCAGGGGACACGGGTTTGTGCCCCGGTCCGGGAAGATCCCACAGGCCGCAGAGCAGCTGGGCCCGTGAGCCATGGCCGCTGAGCCTGTGCGTCTGGAGCCTGTGCTCCACAACGGGAGAGGCCACAACAGTGAGAGGCCCACGTACAGCCAAAAAAAAAAAAATTTGTTTCCCCCCAATATGCAAAACAGTATGGAGGTTCCTCAAAAACAAATTGAAAATAGAACTACTGCACCATCCAGCAATTGTACTTCTGGGTATTTACCTGAAGAAATCAAAAATACTAATTTGAAAAGACATGCGCACTTCTATGTTCACTGCAGCATTATTTAAGAAAACCAAGATATGGAAGCAAGCTAAATGTCCATTGATAGATGAATGCATAAAGAAGATTATACACACACACACACACACAAAAGAATATTACTCAGTCACAAAAAAAATAATGAAATCTTGTCATTTGAGACAACATGGATGGACCTATAGAGTATTACGTTAAGTGAAATAAGTCAGAGAAAGACAAATACCACATGATCTCACGTACACGTGGAATCTGAAAAACAAAACAAACAAAACAATACAGAAACAGACTTATAGATACAGAGAGCAAACTGGCAGTTGCCAGAGGGGAAGAGGGGTGAGGGGTTGGGTATAATAGGTGAGGAGGATTAAGAGATACAAACTTCCAGTTACAAAATAAATGTCATGGGGATATAAATATACTGCATAAAGGATATAGTCAATAACATTCTTATAATTTTCTATGGTGACAGATGGTTATTGAACTAGTAGTGGTGATCATTTCATAATGTATTTGATTGTTCAATCACTATGTTGTGCAGCTGAAACTAACATAATATTGTATGTCAACTATACTTCAATTTTTTAAAAAGGACTGATTTAAAACCATATCTTGCAACCTTAAAGGAAAAAAAACTCACAGAAAAACAGACCGGATTTGTGGTTACCAGAGGCAGGGGGTGGGGGTGGCACAGGGGAGAGTGAATGGTTGAAAGGTACAAATTTCTAGTTCTAAAGTAGATAAGTACTGGGAATATAAACTTACTGCAGCAATCATTTCACAATATATGTATGTCAAGTCATCATTTGGTACATCTTTTTTTTTTTTTTTTTGCGGTACGCGGGCCTCTCACTGTTGTGGCCTCTCCCGTTGTCGGGCACAGGCTCCAGACACGCAGGCTCAGCGGCCATGGCTCACGGGCCCAGCCGCTCCACGGCATGTGGGATCTTCCCGGACCGGGGCACGAACCCGCGTCCCCTGTATCGGCAGGCGGACTCTCAACCACTGTGCCACCAGGGAAGCCCCATGTGGTACATCTTAAACTTATACAGAGCTGTATGTCAATTATAATTCAGTAAAATTGAAAAAAAGTAAAAATTAAAATTAAAAGGCAAAAAAGTGTCAAATTAAAACAAATAAATGTAAATAGGAGGGAAGAGATTTCAGTATTATCTTGCTACTCAATTAGTGTAGGTTTCTTACCAGTCTAAAAAACAATAAATTCAAAATGAAGTGGTAGAATTTAATCAATTAGGAAACACAGGAAAATTCCTTGAGGGGAGCAGATTTTACCATCTCAAAATATGCGTCTTTGGTATATCAATTATTTTAAGCTGGTTATTAAAAGAAAAACAGCAGACATGAGAGAATCTGTGAAAACTGAGCACAAGTTACCTTTTATAAGAAATATTTACAAGGGAAATCTCCATTTGTCAGTGTCTCCCTCTGTTTACTAGGAAGAGAAGGATGACTCTGAATCTCTAGAAACTCTTATCAGTGGAGAAGGCACAACTTAAATCTGCATAACAACCTTACCCTTGTTTACTGTGATTTATATGGTCGCCTCCCATATCTGACTTCCCACCCCCAACATCTTTTGTCTTTAGCTGAGGATGGCACTTAAGGTGATGGGTTCAGCTATTTCAGGGAGTTACTCAGCTTCCTGGGTCTCCCATGTATACAAGAGGTATACATCTTATTAAACTCCTGTTTGATTCTTCTTCTGTTAACCTGACAAATCAGTTTAATTATTTGACCAGCCAAAACAACCTAGAAGGGAGAAGGGAAATTTTTTCTACATTCCCTTACTGTGAGCAGGGAGTAGACGGTTACAAATGTACGTTGTTGGCAAAATCTAAAGAGCTCGAGGCAAAATCTAAATATTTTGAAGCAAGGAAGTATTATCTAGGGGTGCTTACCTTAAGGAGTCATATGAGTAATTTCATCTTTTTAAACAAAGGGTCTATTTCCTAAGTTACAATGGATTATTTTTAAATGAGAGAATGAAATTTTTAAAATGACTGCAACCATTTGAGTTATCTGGGAAATGCTGCTCTTTCCCCGTCTCCTACATTTTACTGGTAGTTTTAATTAAAGGCTACAATCTATTATCAAGTTCCATTCTACTAACAGACACTGCAGGGTATATAAGTGGATATCATGATCAATTACTTATAGGATTTCTTGCTTTGATGGCATACTTAGTTTTGATTATACAAATTGTAAAGGCTATACTTTTGCATAATACAGTTGGAAAAGACATGGTCTCATATTTATATGTTGTGATACCATTTTCCCCCTCAATTTCACAAATACTGAGTAAATGGCAGTGACTTTCCTTTTCAGTTTGGATTTCTTTCCTGTTTTATAACTGGAGGTGTCTTCTCTTGACAGATAGGTAAAATTTAACAGTAAGGAATTATTTGTATTGCTGTCAGGCTTTCTTCCCTCAGTCAGGCACTTAACTTTTTTGTTGGGGGGGGTATATTTTAAGAATTTATTTTAAGTGAACTAAAACACACATCACAAACCCTTTACCATCATCACCATTTTTTTTGATTTGCAAAACATTTTTATTTTTTTTTTACATCTTTATTGGAGTATAATAGCTTTACAATGGTGTGTTAGTTTCTGCTTTATAACAAAGTGAATCAATTATACAAATACATATGTTCCCATATCTCCTCCCTCTTGTGTCTCCCTCCCTCCCACCCTCCCTATCCCACCCCCATCCAGGTGGTCACAAAGCACTGAGCTGATCTCCCTGTGCTATGCGGCTGCTTCCCACAGCCATCCATTTTACGTTTGGTAGTGTACATATGTCCATGCCACTCTCTCACTTTGTCACAGCTTACCCTTCCCCCTCCCCATATCCTCAAGTCCATTCTCTAGCAGGTCTGTGTCTTTATTCCCGTCTTGCCCCTAGGTTCTTCACGACATTTCTTTTTTTCTTAGAGTCCATATATATGTGTTAGCATACGGTATTTGTCTTTCTCTTTCTGACTTACTTCACTCTGTAGGACAGACTCTAGGTCCATTCACCTCACTACAAATAACTCAATTTCGTTTGTTTTAATGGCTGAGTAATATTCCATTGCATATATGTGCCACATCTTCTTTATCCATTCATCCAATGATGGACACTTAGGTTGTTTCCATGTCCTGGCTATTGTAAATAGAGCTGCAATGAACATTTTGGTACATGACTCTTTTTGTTTTTTTTTTTTTTTTTTTCTTTATTGGAGTATAATTGCTTTACAATGGTGTCAGTCTCTGCTTTATAACAAAGTGAATCAATTATACATACACATATGTTCCCACATCTCCTCCCTCCTGCATCTCCCTCCTTCCCAC
>RJWK010007337.1:0-50133 GCA_004363435.1 Platanista minor | reverse complement strand
AAAAAAAAAAAAAAAAAAAGATTCTGAAGAACCCAGGGGCAGGACAGGACTAAAGATGCAGACTTCAAGAATGGACTTGAGGATATGGGGAGGGGGAAGGGTAAGCTGGGATGAAGTGAGAGAGCGGCATGGACATATATACACTACCAAATGCAAAATAGATAGCTAGTGGGAAGCAGCCACATAGCACAGGGAGATCAGCTCGGTGCTTTGTGACCACCTAGAAGGGTGGGAGGGTGGGACGGATGGAGACACAAGAGGGAGGGGATATGGGGATATATGTATATGTATAGCTGGTTCACTTTGTAATAAAGCAGAAACTAGCACACAGTTGTAAAGCAATTATACTCCAATAAAGATGCTAAAAAAATTAAATTAAATTAAAAAAGAAATCATTCTAAATAAGTGTGTTGGATACATGTGTTATCCTAGGATCAAACATACACACACACATATGCACATGCTTACACATGACAAATACATACTTTATTCTACTCCCAGCCCCCAAGTCCTTGTACCTAATGTCTCATTAATGCCATGAGCCAGACTAAAATAAGTACTTTCCCTTCCTAAAATTGTCTAATTGTTCAGGATTTGAAATAAGTGTTTTGTTCTAGCAGAAGCTACTACTTGCCATTAGAGGTAAACCTGCCAGTAGTATTCCTGTTTTCTGTAATTTTATTTATTTCTTTTGGTTTTCGTTGAATGCTGCTGTTTAAAAAAAAACATCTTTGACAGCTGATTTGCACTATTTCAGCAGATTTTAACCAGCCAGAGGAAAAATAACTCATGTGCAAGCTTTCTCAGTCCAAAGAAAACGTGAAAGGCACCAGCTTTGGGCCCTTGAATTGGGAAAGCAAACCAAAAGCTACTTAGTCTGACATGGGTGCGGCAGGGCGGCGAGGTGGGATTAATGGAATGCTCAAATGGATTATAAAAAGCAAGGCATTAAGTATTGTTAAGGTCTAGCAATTGGTGTTCAAAAGTAAATGGTGAGGTCGTTTCCTTCAAAGCAGGCATGAGACCAACCGGGAGAAGCAGGCAGGCGTGCTGAGCCGCACTGCGCATGCTCAAGGGCTGGCGTCAGGCTCTGCACTCTCAGAGATGGAGGCTCAGGTTCGAGGTCAGGTTCGTCCATGAGACGCGCCCGAAGAGAAGCCTTTGTATTTTGGTTTGTCCCATTGTAACCATTCCCACCCCAGCCAGGAACTTCACAAGGATTCTGAGAGGATGTATGAAAAAAGGTGGAAAAGTTTAATTTGACTTTTCAAAGAGAGAGTGCCACACTAATTATTATCCATATTATTATTAATCATATTGATATTTTTAATTTTATTTATTTATTTATTTATTTATTTATTTATTTATTTATTTATTGTGATACTTGGGCCTCTCACTGCTGTGGCCTCTCCCGCTGCGGAGCACAGGCTCCGGACGCGCAGGCTCAGCGGCCATGGCTCACGGGCCCAGCCGCTCCGCAGCATGTGGGATCTTCCCGGACCGGGGCACGAACCCGCATCCCCTGCATCCGCAGGTGGACTCTCAACCACTGCGCCACCAGGGAAGCCCTGCTATTTTTTAGAAACACTAATTTATTATTGTAGTTAACTATATTCATTATTTAATATGCCGTTGATAGTATGTTGATATTACATGTCCTATATTAATGTTCTATAATGCATTACTATACACAATTAATAATTGTGCATAAATATTTATATAATGCGTTGTATGTATTGGAATTATACATACCTCTAATATATAATGTAATACTGCTATTATCTATGTTAATGTATGTCATATTAACATACCTTGTAATTAATTATATTTAATTGTTAATTATTATCATTATCTTATTACTGATCATATTAATTATAGGTATGTCCCTATTTAAGAAACCCTGATAAAGACTGATTAAAGAGAGGAAGTTGGGCCTGAGATGATTCTTTAAACCTGATCTTTTTCCTTTACTTACAGACACTGAATGCTTACAAAAGTGGCTGGGAAGACAGAAAGGGCAACACAGCTGAAATAAAGACTCCAATAGTACAGATCAAACATGCACGAAGATAAATCATCTCTGAAATAAAAGAAACAATTTAAACATATAATTTAATTTAAGAAAAAGATTTACACACATTTTTATCGACTCTCTATTTTGTGAGGCCAGGTGATATGCGGGAAAGGACACAGGGTTAAGCGTTCAGAAATCTTAACTTCAGTCCCGGTTTTCCTGCAGCCGGACTTTCAAAGCCTTCAAGCTCTGCTTGCTTCCCAGGACGGTTTTAGGCACAAAATGCTGCTATAGGGATGTGCCCTGATGCTGACTGCATAGCGTTGTTTCATGCTTACCTGGGAAATGAGCACACGTCAGCACAGTGCACCGGCTGTTACGGGATCACTGTTAAGGAATTCCAGGAAGCACAGGTGAAAATGCCTCCTTTCTGTTTAACCCTGACAAGTCTCCTTTTTTCTAACAAAAGTAATGCCTATTATTATCCCTATATAAAAGTTATTTTTGATTAGGAATTAATTTATATTTTAAATTGCCATGTCAAATCTATATAGATTCCTCAGCACCAACCTGAGGTCAGACTCCTAAGGGTCCATTTATAACTATAAATCCACACAAGACCAGCTTGGAGGCTGTGGCTTTGACATCATCAGAAACCCCTCAAGAGGCATCTTTGGTGCTAAATGGGATCCGCTTTGATTATTATATGGAATAATATGTTACTCAAAATTTATCTGGAAACAATTACAGGATTAAAAATTGTGGGTGGAACCAACATCTTTATCTACATACGGCAAATGAAATGATTATTTAAGTACTTTCAGGCCCATAGCCACTTCACATAGCAAGGACAAGGCAAAAGTGATGTCATAACTCGAATATTCAAGAAAAGAAAATGACCCTCAAATCCCCTTGTCAACTTGTAGACTGATAGTGGAGGTTTGGTAATTTTGTGAAAATATGTTTTCCTTCCACATGAACTAGAAAGAGAAATTAGGTATAAAATTGCTGATGTTCGGTGAATGCTTCCAGGTTCCGGGCACCACGCTGACCACTGAACACCCACTATGACATTCACTCAGGATCCGGCCTCGTGAACCCCTGGAAGGCAGCCTTGGTCTCTTTGATCTCTGAGCTTCGCTCTCCTGACCCCAGGGGCATCTGGACTTTAACCGGTCACTCCTCACGTGAGAACTTTAGATTCCGTGGTCGAAATCTGCCAAGTGAGGCTTCAGTCTCCCATTTAAATTATTCTCGTTTCTAATAAAAACAATCATAATTCAATTTTACATGCTGGGCTTTGCACCCACAATGGATAGAATCTAGCAGAACCATTTCTATCCTCACAGAACCATTTATTAACAAGTGAATTACGTGTCCCACAGGGCCGAGGACCTCTTCTTTCCACTGTACAAAGTATTTTAATGAGTACTCCAAGATTGCTACAGGAAAAGAGAACAAATGAAATGCTGATGCTAACTGAATAAAGAATGTGTATGAGAATTTTAAAAGGAAAACTTGGCAATCTAACTCCCTAAATGTTAATTGAGCATCTCTGTGACAATAACCCACCCCTGTAAGACAGCAGAAAAGAACACTGTCAGGTAAAGAAAGTGGGTTTCTATCCAAAGTAAACTGTACAAACCATGTGGCAGCTTGACATAAAAAGTATGTTCATCTGTTAAGAACCCAGTTGTCACATAATATAAAAATCTTTTAAAGTTTTATATCATTTTATTGGTAATAAATCATTGCCTCCTAAATCCATGTGCATACATGATAATCTTTAAACATGCAATTAAAACCTGTCCTGGTTTTAATTCCATTTCCTGTACAGACAGTATTCAATTATTATTATACTTTGAAAAAGAGAAGCCATTCCAACTGTATAATATTTGTTGAAAATTCAAATTACTTAAAAACTTACAAAATATGAACACATTAGAGTCAAACTGGGTTGGCCAAAAAGTTCATTTGGTTAAGTAATGAACTTAACAAGAACTCTATTGAACAATGTATTCCTTAGCCGAACGAACTTTTTGGCCAACTCAACGCACCTTCCTCCAATGGGCCCATGTAGCAAATGGATGGATGAAGTTTGGACTAACCAAGCTAGGCTGGGGCCAGCTGACAAAGGATCAGCAGGGGCCAGCAGAGTGTGGATCTGGTTGTGAGGGCCAGCAGAACATCATTGGATGTTTTCCAGTTGGGATGCGGTATGATCAGATTTATCACGTGAACTTAACTTTAAAGACCTGGCAACTGTGTGGACGGCTGGATTAAATGGAGAGGAGTGAAAATAAGAAGACACCACAGGCAGTTCCCCAGCGGGGACTGAAGCTGCTGACTGGGCCCTGGCCATGAGGCTGGAGGAAGGACCAAGGTCCAGGGTGATTTCCTTGCCAGCGTTAACCGGGTTGGTGATCAGGGGACAGGGGTCAGAGGGAAGCCCAGGGTGAGTTTTGAGTCATCTGACTTGGGCAGCTGTCAGCTGTCAGGGGGCTGGAGCGAGGCTGGGCTGAAGAGGACACAGCCCACTGCCCATCGGCAGCCTGGAATATTCCCTGCCGTGACCACCAGCATCCTTGCCTCTGAGCTTCACTTCCTTCCACCTAAACCCAAAACAATGTTGAACAGGGAAGGGAAGTCCTGTTATCATGCTTTCAGATCAGTTTTCCATTAAGAATAAAAGGCAAACTAATCCATAACTTCTGAACAAGTTGAATATGCAAATATTTGAAATGGTGGTTATTAGAACTCATAACTCAGTCTCTGCAAACTGCCATGGTCTTTATTAAGGAAGTTTCTCAATTCCTCAGCCGGTATATACATAATGTGAGGTAGGGGGTGATGATATTCATTTCAAGCTCTGAGAACATTCCCCTTCATCTGAAGGGTATAAACACTGAATACGTATATTTTAAAGAAAAGGATGAGTTAAGCTGTATTACTTTTCAATAATTTTATATGAATTCAATAAAGAGATTATGAATATCATAAATCTCAGTTTATTAAAATGATGATATCTCCTGGGTAAAGTGACAGGTTATTCAATCAAATAAGGAAAATACCAATGTTGGATATATTGTATAATATCTTTTCCATGAGTTTCCATTTGTGTTGGTGTCTATGGGCCTAAGTTCTTGATCTTCCATCTGAAACACTAAGACACATAGGGAGTCAAATGAACTTATCTATGAAACACAAATAGACTCACAGACATAGAGAACAGACTTGTTGCCAGGGAGAAGTGGGTGGCAGAGGGATGGAGTGGGAGTTTGGGATTAGCAGGTAGAAATTATTATATATAAGATGGATAAACAACAAGTTCCTACTGTATAGTACAGGGAGTTACATTCAATATCCTGTGGTAAACCATAATGGAAAAGAATATGAAAAATATTGTATATATATATATGTATAACTGAATCGCTTTGCTGTACAACGTTGTAAGTCAACTATACTTCAACAAAATAAATTAAAAAAAAAGACACATAGGGAGAAAAGCAATCAAGCAAGCATCAGGCAGCTAGCTCATAAACATACCTGGTCATGAGATAAGTTAACACGGAAAGAGGAACCTTTTTTGTAGGCCGAATTCTGTATCTATGGGTCCAGAGCTAATATGTTTACGCTTTCCAGGCCTGAATTTCCTCTCACACACAATTTCAGACTTTCAGGAATCCGTTTTTAGGAAGGCCCTGCATTGTAGTATATCTCTATTTCTGACGGGCCGTCTCCACGCAGGTACTGGGGTTACTGGGGGTTAAGGCTCTGACATAGGAATTTGTGGAGGGCATGCTATTCAACCCATAAAACTTCTATTAAACATTTCTCACCTCAGAGCTGGTTCAAGATGGCTTTTCAGTCTTTCAAATGTCCTTATATACTTAACAAAATAGATAACCTCCTTGATTTTGTTACTTTTTAAAAAGTTTATTTTATTGTACTAAGAACAATTATGATTTTTAACTGTAAGGAACGGTACTGTTAATTATGGGCACATTGTTGCACACCAGATCTCGAGAACTTGTTCATCTGGCTCAGATGAAACTTCATACCCATTGAACCACTGCCCAATTCTTTCTGCCCTGGCACCCATCGTTTACTCTCAGCTCCTATGAGTCTGACAATTCTAGTGACCTCACATGCAGTATTTGTCCTTCTGAGATGGCTTATTCCATTGAGCTTAATGTCCTCAAGGTGCATCCAGGTTGTCACATGTTGTAGGAGTCCCTTCTTTTTTAAAGCTGAATAATATTCCATTGTTTGTATGTATATATTTTTTAAACATCTTTATTGGAGTATAATTGCTTTACAATGTTGTGTTACTTTCTGCTGTATAACAAAGTGAATCAGCTATATGTATACATATATCCCCATATCGCCTCTCTCTTGTGTCTCCCTCCCACCCTCCTTATCCCACCCCTCTAAGTGGTCACAAACCACTGAGCTGATCGCCCTGTGTGCTATGCAGCTGCTTACCACTAGTTACCTATTTTACATTTGGTAGTATATATAAGTCCATGCCACTCTCTTTCTTCGTCCCAGCTTACCCTTCCCCCTCCCCCTGTCCTCAAGTCCATTCTCTATGTCTGCACCTTTATTCCTGTACTGCCCCTAGGTTCTTCATGTCTTTGTATTTTTTAGTTTTTTTTCCTGTAATTGATATCTAGTCTCATAGCGTTGTGGTCAGAAAAGATACTTGATACGATTTCAATTTTCTTAAATTTACCAAGGCTTGATTTGTGACCCAAGATATGATCTATCCTGGAAAATGTTCCATGAGCACTTGAGAAGAAACTGTATTCTGTTGTTTTTGGATGGAATGTCCTGTAAATATCACTTAAGTCCATCTTGTCTAATATGTCATTTAAAGCTTGTGTTTCCTTATTTATTTTCAGTTTGGTTGATCTGTCCATTGGTGAAAGTGGGGTGTTAAAGTGCCCTACTATTATTGTATTACTGTTGATTTCCCCTTTTATGGCTGTTAGCATTTGCCTTATATATTGGGTTGCTCCTATGTTGGGTGCGTAAATATTTACAATGGTTATATCTTCTTCTTGGACTGATCCCTTGATCATTATGTAGTGCCCTTCTTTGTCTCTTGTAATAGTCTTTATTTTAAAGTCCATTTTTTCTGATATGAGTATTGCTACTCCAGCTTTCTTTTGATTTCCATTTGCATGGAATATCTTTTTCTATCCCCTCACTTTCAGTCTGTATGTGTCCCTAGGTCTGAAGTGGGTCTCTTATAGACAGCATATATACAGGTCTTGTTTTTGTATCCATTCAGCCAGTCTGTGTTTTTTGGTTGTAGTATTTAATCCATTTACATTTAAGGTAATTATAGATACGTATGTTCCTATTACCATTTTCTTAATTGTTTTGCATTTGCTTTTGTAGGTCTTTTCCTTCTCTTGTGTTTCCTGCCTAGAGAAGTTCCTTTAGCATTTGTTGTAAAGCTGGTTTGGTGGTGCTAAATTCTCTTAACTTTTGCTTGTCTGTAAAGGTTTTAGTTTCTCCATTGAATCCAAATGAGATCCTTGCTGGGTAGAGTAATCTTGGTTGTAGGTTTTTCTCTTTCATCACTTTAAATATGTCCTGCCACTCCCTTCTGGCTTGCAGAGTTTCTGCTGAATGATCAGCTGTTAACCTTACGGAGATTCCCTTGTATGCTATTTGTTGCTTTTCCCTTGCTGCTCTTAATATTTTTTCTTTGTAGTTAATTTTTGATACTTTGATTAATATGTGTCTTGGTGCATTTCTCCTTGGATTTATCCTGTATGGGACTCTCTGCGTTTTCTGGAGTTGATTGACTCTTTACTTTCCAATGTTAGGGAAGTTTTCAACTATAATCTCTTCAAATATTTTCTCAGTCCCTCTCTTTTTCTCTTCTTCTTCTGGGACCCCTATAATTCGAATGTTGGTGCATTTAACGTTGTCCCAGAGGTCTCTGAGACTGTCCTCAATTCTTTTCATTCTTTTTTCTTTATTCTGCTCTGCAGTAGTTATTTCCACTATTTTATCTCCCAGGTCACTTATCTGTTCTTCTTCCTCAGTTATTCTGCTATTGATTCCTTCTAGAGAATTTTTAATTTCATTTACTGTGTTGTTCATCATTGTTTGTTTGCTCTTTAGTTCTTCTAGGTCTTTGTTAAACATTTCTTTTATTTTCTCCATTTTATTTCCAAGATTTTGGATCATCTTTACTATCATTACTCTGAATTCTTTTTCGGGTAGACTGCCTATTTCCTCTTCATTTGTTTGTTCTGGTGGGTTTTTACCTTGCCCCTTCATCTGCTGCCTATTTCTCTGTCTTCTCATTTTGCTTAACTTACTGTGCTTGGGGTCTCCTTTTTGCAGCCTGTAGGTTCATAGTTCCCATTGTTTTTGGTGTCTGCCCCCAGTGGCTAAGGTTGGTTCAGTGGGTTGTGTAGGCTTCCTGGTGGAGGGGACTGGTGCCTGTGTTCTGCTGGATGAAGCTGGATCTTGTCTTTCTGGTGGGCAGGACCATGTCCGGTGGTGTGTTTTGGGGTGTCTGTGACCTTATTATGATTTTAGGCAGCCTCTCTGCTAATGGGTGGGGTTGTCGCCCTGTCTTTCTAGTTGTTTGGCATAGGGTGTCCAGCACTGGAGCTTGCTGGCCGTTGGGTGGAGGTAGGTCTTAGTGTTGAGACAGAGATCTCTGGGAGAGCTCTCACCAATTGATATTATGTGGGGCTGGTAGGTCTCTGGTGGTTCAATATCCTGGACTCGGCTCTCCCACCTCAGAGGCTCAGGCCTGACACCTGGCCGGAGCACCAAGACCCTGCCAGCCACATGGCTGGGAAGAAAGAAAAAAAAGGAAAATAGAAACCCAAAGAACTGATAGAACCCCAAGCCAAATGGTAAAAGCAAAACTGAACAGATGAAATCACACAAAGAAACATACGCACACACGCTCATAAAGAGAAAACAAAAACAACCAAACAAACAAATGAGCACTCAGAACCCTAGGACAAATGGTAAAAGCAAACCTGAACATACAAAATCACAAAAGAAACATACACATACACATTCACAGAAAGAGAAAAAAGGAAAAAAATAAAATAAATATATTTTTAAAAATTAAAAAAAAAAGGAGAGAGTAACCAAACGAATAAACAAATCCACCAATGATAACAAGCACTAAAAACTAAAGTAAGATAAACACAAAAACCAGAAACATATCAGATGCAGAAAGCAAACCCCAAGTCTACAGTTGCTCCCAAAGTCCACCGCCTCAATTTGGGGATGATTCGTTGTCTATTCAGGTATTCCACAGATGCAGGTACATCAAGTTAATGGTGGAGATTTAATCCACTGCTCCTGAGGCTGCTGGGAGAAATTTCCCTTTCTCTTCTTTGTTCACACAGTTCCCGGGGTTCAGCTTTGGATTTGGACACATCTCTGCATGTAGGTCGCCCTCAGGCATCTGTTCCCTGCCCAGACAGGAGGTGGTTAAAGCAGAGGCTGATTAGGCCTCTTTTGCTCACTCAGGCTGGGGGGAGGGAGGAGTATGGTAGTCATAATTGGAATGCGGAGTGAGCCTGTGGTGGCAGAGACCGGTATGACATTGCAACAGCCTGAGGTGCTCTGTATGTTCTCCTGGGGAAGTTGTCCCTGGATCACAGCACCCTGGAAGTGGCGGGCAGCACAGGCTCCCAGGAGGGGAGGTGTGGATAGTGACCTGTGCTCGCACACAGGATTCTTGGTGGCTGCAGCAGCAGCCTTAGCATTTCATGCCCATCTCTGGGGTCCGCGCTGTTAACCGCGGCTCATGCCCATCTCTGGAGCTCACGTAGGTGGTGCTCTGAATCCCCTCTCCTCTTGCACCCCGAAACAATGGTCTCTTGCCTTCTCGGCAGTTCCAGACATTTTCCCGGACTCCCTGCCAGCCAGCCGTGGTGCACTAACCCCCTGCGGGCTGTGTTCACGCTGCCAACCCCAGTCCTCTCCCTGCGCTCCGACCGAAGCCTGAGCCTCAGCTCCCAGCCCCGCCCGCCCCGGCGGGGGAGCAGACAAGCCTCTCGGGCTGCTGAGTGCCGGTCGGCGCCGATCCTCCGTGCAGGAATCTCTCCGCTTTGCCCTCCGCGCCCCTGTGGCTGCGCTCTCCTCCGCGGCTCCGAAGCTTCCCCCCTCCGCCACCCGCAGTCTCCGCCCGCGAAGGGGCTTCCTAGTGTGTGGAAATCTTTCCTCCTTCACAGCTCCCTCCCAGAGGGGTAGGTCCTGTCCCTATTCTTTTGTCTCTGTTTTTCCTTTTTTCTTTTGCCCTACCCAGGTATGTGGGGAGTTTCTTGCCTTTTGGGAAGTCTGAGGTCTTCTGCCAGTGTTCAATAGGTGTTCTGTAGGAGCTGTTCCACATGTAGATGTATTTCTGATGTATTTGTGGGGAGGGAGATGATCTCCACGTCTCACTCCTCTGCCATCTTGTAGGTCTCCCTGTACAACATTTTCTTTATTCATGTGTCCGTTAGTTTGTTTCCACATCTTGGCTGTTGTGGGTAGTGCTGCAATGAACATAGGAATGCTAATATTTCTTCAAGATCCTGATTTTGATTATTTTGGATAAATGCCAGAAGTGGGATTGCTGGGTCATGTGGTAGTTTTATTTTTAGTTTTTTGAGGTAATCTCCATACTGTTTCCCATTGTGGCTACACCATTTTATATTCTTACCAATAGTGGACAAGAATTCTAGTTTCTTCACATCCTTACCAATACTTGTTGCCTTTTTTTTCCTGATGATCACAATTCTAACAGGTGTTAAGTGATATCTCATTGTAGTTTTGCTTTACGTTTCCCTGATGATTAGTGATATTGAGCATTTTTCATATGTCTGTTGGCCATCTGTAAGTCTTCTTTGAAGAAATGTCTATTTGAGTTGTTAGTCCATTAAAAATATCATGTCATTAGGTTATTTTGCTAATGAATTGTAGGAGTTCCTTGTATACTTTGGAAATTAACCCATTGTCACATATATATACAATTTGCACATATTTTCTCTCATTCCGTAGGTTGCCTTTTCACTCTGTTGATTGTCTCCTCTGCTGAGCAGAAGCTTTTTAATTTGATGGATATGACACCAGAAGCAGAGGCAATAAAAGTAAAAATAGACAAGTGGGAATACATTAAACTATAGGCTCCTTTATGCTTACAAAACCTACTGAATTCCCAGAAGGTCCAGTATGTTTTGTGGTTCTTTCTTTTTAATGATTCTATATTCATACAAAGTGTGGGCACAGGAGACAGCCTTCCTGCTTTGTGAAGTTAATCTGCTTTCTGGAGAAATGCTACACCCTGATGCAATCCAACAGCTAAGAGAAGTAGGGACAGGAGTTTCAACTTTGCTACTCAGTAAACAAATGAAAATTAAGCCAGTAGTGTTAGCATATTTAACTTACAATATTGGGAAATAGAAAGTAATAATCTCCCGCAGAGGGACACGAACACTCCCTTCAAGGAGGTTGTGTTGAGTTGGTGGGAGAGAGTGAGTTGGTGCAGTTTTCCTGGTGGAAAATTTGTCTGTCAGAGGTATTAGCCATGTATCTACAAAGTCTGTGACTTGGCACTATCCTGAGGAAGTACTTGAGGCTTAAAGAAAAAAGATTTTTAATTTTACATTGTTTATTATATTTGAAACTAGGGATTGTCTAATGACAGGGAATTGATTAAATAAATATGGTCCACCTATACACTGAAATACTATCTAGCCATTTAAAATTTTATAGATGAGTATTTATTGATATAGAATGTTGTTCACAAAGTTGTAAGTTAAAAAAAGGTAATGTGGGTTATAAAATATTATGTGTGTTACAATCCCATTCTTGTAAGTATATGTATGTGTTATAATAAAAATCTGTCTCGAAAGATATATACTGGGGTGCCAACAGTGGTTGTATCTGGTGTTGTAGTTTTAAATTTTCTTTTTACTTGCTTCTATTTTTTTTTTTTTTTACAATGAGACTATATTGTTTTGTAATAAGAAAAGGAGTTATAAATATGTGGTCTCCTCTCACCTTTAGCCACTTTTTTCTGGATCTGAGGCCTCAAGGACAATGAGATTTCTGTTAGCCATTTATAACCTGGCAACAGAGTGTATGTCCTATTTGTTGTTTTAGGCTGGGAGGGGCCTTAAAATGCTGTTTTCTTAGCATTTCTTGATTCTGCATGAATTATAATATGTAGCTTGTGGCCTGATAACTGGGTGGCTTAACGATGTTGATGCTGTAATGACAACCCTTAGGAAGTCAGAGTTTGAACTCAATTGACCAAATGCAGTTTTTCTTCTTTAAGAAAACGCTACTCAGGTTGATAGTCATATTTCTTCAGCAAAGACGAGACACGACATAGGAGAGTGCTCTGGAGTGGCTTGGGAGTTGTTTCACCTTATAAATCTGGTTTAACTGAATAGAATTTGAAAGCATTAAACAAACAACACTTTCTCCTGGAGCTTTGCCTCAATTAAAGAGTGTAAGAAGTATCGACTGCCAGAGCTCAATAGAGCTATTATTTGTGAGTGACTGCCAAATGAAGTGATGAGAACAGCCAAACTCTAGGTTGTAAATCTATAGACATCAGGAGTCACAGAGATCTCCCTTCCACCACCCGTTTCCTTCCTTTCTTACCTTTGGAGATGCAACCAGCCAGTCTCCCCTGTCTGACCCATTGAGAGAAACTACACTATCCTCAGAACTCTTCATTTAGAAAATGAAATAGCTCACGGATCTTCAAAGATGGACCCTCTGGCTTCCTCTTTTTCTGATTCCCCATCTCATCATGAGGTCTAAGGAACATCTTGCTCAGTTATTCCTCACTCTCTGAGGGCCAGGCAGCAAGGATGGGAGAAGAGCCCACCGTTAGCAAAAACTAAGCAGGGGCCCAGTGCTAGGGACCATTTCTTTTTATAATTCTGATGAAAGCATACACCTTATCTTGCATTCAGCAACAATTTTGTAGAGCATAGAAAATGCTCTTCTATGTGCCTTAGTTTTTCTCTGAAAACTTAAGTGTTTTTCCATTGGATTCTGCCCGTGGTGAGTAACTATCATTGTGAGATTAGAAATATTCCTGGAGTGCTTTATAGTTTGCTAAGTAAATTTAATGTTTGTTCTCTAATTTAATTTGAACAGCAAAACCCTTATTTTATTATTGACAGCTATGTTTTCCCACTTTACTTATGGTAAAAGTAGGAGACACACTGTTAGAGATATTATAAGAGATTACATTTCAGCTTTCCAACTTTTAGAACTTTACAACCCTAGTTCTCAAAAACTGCTGGCTCATACTTCATAGTCTAGGAAACTATGCTAAGTGGTCACACATCTCAGGGTTTAGGCTAGAACTCAAAACTTCAAAATCTGTTTTCTAAGTGATCTCAACTATAGCAGGAACTCTTTATGGGGGATGCTGAAACCAAACAAGCAAGAATGGCTTAGTATAGACATGCAAATTATAATTACAAATTGAATCAGAAACATAGCTTTCAACAGCAACTTTCTCATTGAACCAACCTTCATGTTATTTGTTTCAGTTTTGGGGAATTTATATCACTCTTACTTAAAATTTCCCAGTAACTGTATTTATTTATTCCTTAGGTTTTGATGAGGGAACTCAGCCCAGCCCCAGTGGCGGCCACATTGGAGGACCTCTGGGCAGGAGGGACGGAGTGTCTCAAATCCCTTGGCAAAGTGGTAGGAGGTTAGATGGGACTATCACTTCCTGCTGTTGAAAATCTCATCAAGAGGCTCCACATAAATGCTGAACAGCCTGGGAGATAAGAGACGCCTGTGGTGTCCTGCATATTTAACTCCATGTCAGTGACAACCATTTATTGATATGTGTGAAATGGAGAGAGCTGTGACCCTGTCAAGTTTTATTATTATAAAGTTCTGTGAGGACTCTTCCAGGACATGTGCAGGAACATTTGTTTTGTGTGAGATATATATATATATATATATATATATATATATATATATATATATATATATATATATATATATATTTTATGTGGACAATTTTTAAAGTCTTTATTAAATTTGTTACAATATTGCTTCTGTTTTATATTTTAGTTTTTTGGCCATGAGGCATGTGGGATCTTAGCTCCCCGACCAGTGCTTAAACCTGCACACCCTGCATTGGAAGGTGAAGTCTTAACCACTGGACTGACTGGGAAGTCCCGACTAATATATTTTTAATAACTTTTCAAAACTCCTCTAAATAAGGAAAATATTATTATTGCCTAGCAAAAGCATTTGGGAACAACTTCCCATGAGCCGGCTGTGTCAGTTCAGGAACTTGAGAGATGTGTATCTCATGCAGAGCGAGGGCTCAGCTGGCCTTGTGTATTTTACTCATTGAATCAGGCAACAGCTTTATTTGTCAGCTAAGGTATAACTTGGAATCGGCCATTATTTTCCCAGGAGAGTGGCCTGGTTCTCTTTCCCCAGGAGTTGGCTCCAGTGAACTGGTTCTCTTTTTCTATCATCTTCTTGGTTTGGCTTTTAAGAAAGTTTGTCGTCCCAGCTGCACCCCATTTGCAATACAAGAGCATCCATTCTGGATCTTTTTACTCCTCGCCCGGAGCTCCCCAACTGGGCCATGCAGTGCCCGGAGTCCAGGACTGGAGGTGGGCTTCCCACTGGAAGTGTGGGCCCTTAAACCCTTGGTGTTTGGTCCTCTTCAATGCACCCACTTTTCTGATCTTGAAGTGAAGACAGACTGCAATGATGGCTGGTCTGTGTCGAGTACATACTCTTTGCCAGAAGGCTTGCAAACCTGATCTCATTCAGCCTAGGGGGGCAAACAGTAGACTAACAACCGCATCATGGCTCAAGCCCAGTAGAAGTTTATTTCGCACTCACTCACCTCCTCTGTGTGGTCATCCAGGAACCCAGGTGATGGATGTCCTGCCGTCTTCCACGTGTGCTTCCCAGTTTTCTCTGGGCCATCGTCCTTCCTCCTCCCCCAGAGCGGACACAGGGTAGTGTGTGGGCTACTCTGTCTCATGGGCCGGGTCTGGAGAGGCACGCATCACTTCCACGAACATTCTGTGTCATGAAGCCATGGCCTCGCTAGCATGTAGGGAGATGGGGACAGAGTGCCTGTGTATCCAGAGATGGGGAGGACGTGGTCTGGGTGGCCGTCAGATGTCCCACCACTCCCCAGGCTTGTCTGGAACATTAAGGCGTCCATAGATGGAACATGGAGAAAGCGCTCTGCTAAATAGTAAGCAGTCTGTAAGTGTTAGCTCTCACTACTTATTATTATTAATAGTAAACCCAATATTTAGGGATTATAATTCTCTTCTAGCCGATGAGGAAAAGAGGTTCTGAAAGACTAAAATCCTACTGTCAGGCCACTGATAAGAGATGAATGTGGGACTGAAGCCAGGTTTGCTACAGCCCATAATTTTTTTCACTAAGCATCACTACTTGGAGTTGATATTTCAATATTGTTTACTGTGAAATCCATTCCTTTCTGGGCTCGGAAAACCACGAAGGAAAAAAAAAAAACAGATAAAACATTAACTGATGTTGTGGAGGGTAAGTCTTTTCAAAACATTTTTATCTACTTTCCTAAGAAAAGGAGAAGATATTTAATTTGGTGAAAAGTAAAGCAGGTGTAGACATCGATTACACTCAAGGTTTAAAATCCCTTGCCAAGTTTATGATGCACTTAGCACGTCCCCCAGCACATGGTGAGAGCTCCATAACCCTTGAGTTCCCAGCCCTGTCATCTCATAATTCATGTGGTACTGACATAAAGCATGTCAACACAAATAATGTTGGAAGCCTTTGCCCAGAGGCAGTGAAGTTCTCACTGATCGGAAGCACACATGCTCCCACTGTCAGTCAGCTCGGGCTGTGCTTCTCCAGGTCCCCCTGCTCGGTACCTTGCTGCCTTTGTAGAGCTCTCCTTGCACTTCCAGGTGGAAGCAAACAGTAAATATGCTGTGTAGGAGTGTGTTCCTCTCCATCGGTCTCTCCTATAGGCTCCTCTGTAATCTCTGGCTTTTGTCTGAGACTTTTACAGGAGTGATGGTCTTTATTGCATTTTCCATCTGTATTATCATATCAAGTTCTTGGGATGTATTTCTGTTGACAAGGAAATATGTGTGATTGTGACTGGAGTTGACAACTGCGGGGAAACGTGTTTTTCTTTGTCTCTTAGGCAGGTTTTAAGTGTTCTGTTTTTGTAGGAGTGCTTTCTCCTTGCCATGGCAAACATGGTAAATGATGATGTTGATTTTTAAGGCCCACTGGTGTAACTAGAAGGTCTGCTGTGGCCTAGGGTCCTGGGTGCCCAGTGATCTGAAGGAAGCGTATCTACCACGCATCATGGGACACTGGGGAGCCCCCAACACTAGTCAGAAGCTCTGTTTGGGGGTCTTCATTCATAGCATCTCACCCTGGGATTTGCGAGGGAGCTCAGTGCCCTAGAAGGGACTCCTCTGCTGAGATTATTGGGGTCAGAAATCAGCAGCATCCCCTATGTCACTCTGGGAGATCAGAGACTAGGCTTGTTTATGTAGATTATATTTATACACAGTTATTTATATTAGGTGGGATCATGAATTATGAACCCTCCTAGAAAGCATTGTTTTATTTTTAGGAGTTAATTTTAAAGAAACATGACTAATTGTCGTTGAAGGTAAGAGTTAGTAGTATGGCTTTTGGTGTTTGCCAACGTGAAAAAACAGATGTAGATCGGATCCCTGGAGAGTCATGAATTGCTGTGATCCATTCCTTCTGCTGAACGTTCAAGAATGTGAAGGATTATGACACAGGATGGTGAGCCATCTTCCACTATGGTGGAAACAAGTACATGAGACGATAGTCGTGAAAGTGTGTTTTGTGAAGATGATAATCACATCCCACGCGTTGTTGAATTGCACGCGTGTTTTTATTTGACACACAAATCTTCCAAGAGAGGCAAGGCTTCTCTTCAGTGCAAAATTTGAGGCCAAAAGATGTGAAGTGGAAGAGTGTTTCTGCTACACTAGTTCTCATACCCCCACCTTCGTATCCAGAATTCTAACCGGCACCAAAGTGTGTGGCCCTAATAGTTATTAAGCTTCAGGATGTGAGATCTCAATATTGTCTGCTCCAAAGAACACTGTAAGTAACTTAGGTATGTTTGCAAATACTATTTAAAAAGGGGACATCTCCAAGGCCTTGTGAGATTTTTTAAAATAATATTTATAACATTTAATAACTCAAATGAATTATTTGAAGCATATGTTATGTGATTTTCTGATTATACACACAAATATAACATATATTCACTATTAAGCTGCTGACAGAACTGTGATCAGTATTATATAAATTTAATCAGAATAGAAATTGGCCTTACCCTTGAATATACTTATGTAAAAAAAAAGGGGCAGAAATGAAAAAATGAATTCCTACTATAGGCAAGTAAGCTGCGTTGTGGGGAAGTTATACCCTCTTTACAAATGAGGAAATTGGGGCTCCACACAGGTAACTTGGCTAAGATCACACAGTCAGAGGAGCTGGCCCCAAACACGTGCTCCTCAGAACCCCAAGTTTGTTCTCCCCCAGGCTGTGTCCTCCTCTGCTGCTCCCGAGTCCGTGGTGATGCCATATTGCCTCCGTCTCGTGCTCTCAGCCAGGCGCTCAGCTCTCTCAGGCTTGCTTTCTGGGGGCTAAATTAGACAGAGACTGACTTAGCAGACTGTTTCTTCAGTGATGTAATTGTCTTTTATAGCCTGAGGGCTAACGGAAAGCCAGAGAATAAACCATTTTAGGATTGCTCAGAGATGTAGATGTTTGACCAGTATATCGTATAAGAAACTCCTTTTCCCTGTAGGGTATAATATAATAGGTATTCTCAATGTATATAATGTATAATATATATGTAGGCAATCCTCTAATTTCAGTTTCTCTTTACCATAGCACCAAAAATTACTGTCTACATTATACCTACATCTAAGCCTATGTATGTATGTATGTATATATGTGAGCATGCATCCATCACCTCTCTCTCTCATCTATCATTATCTGTCTATCTATCTATCTACCTATCTATCCATCCATCTGTCTATCTTCTATCAGGTATCTATCTATCCTCCTGTTCATCTATCACGTCTCTGATGGGGTCT
The DNA here is from genome assembly GCA_004363435.1 of Platanista minor. NCBI lineage: Eukaryota > Metazoa > Chordata > Mammalia > Artiodactyla > Platanistidae > Platanista > Platanista minor. Next base: position 31,977 of record RJWK010007337.1, on the reverse strand, counting down.
GTGTATACTCAGGGCAAAAGCGCAGGGGAGATGGGGTGAGCCTGCTATCACCGCCAACTGCCCCCTTTGCTGAGGGTGTTGCATCTGTCTTTCTACCAGCTCTGGCACTGATGCCCTGAGTTCACTGTTGATCAGATTCTAAGCGCTTCAGGGTTTGGGCTTCACTCAACATCAGCTCTTGGGTCCCTCCTCCAGGTCCCCACGAATAAGAACAAATGGAATGGAAATTGTTCTAAGACGAGTTGTTGGGCTTTTAAAACTGCTTATTCAAGGAGATGCTCCAGTAACTCTGGACCTCGGGGGATGAGGGGAGAAGGCCCCAATTGGTCCCCAATTCCAGCTGGATCCAACCTAACACAGTAAGGCCGGACTCCTCTTCCTGGTTTTCACGGCCTTGCGCTTTATGGTCTCAAGCTTCCTGTCAGCTCGATTTCTCAGCCTCCCTTAAGGATCCCATTCATTCAGTGGACACTTCGTGCAGCTCTGTGAGAGCCTTGGCCACGCTCGCCCGTCCCGTCCCGTGGGCAGGACTAACACGCCTGCTCATCAGCCGAGGGCACCACTGACACCCAGGGGCCTCCCCTTTAACTCCTGGAGGCCCCGGTTCCCCAGGTGAGGGAGCCCTGCTGAGGAGCCGGGGAGAGACAGGCGCCTCCCCAGAGGGTCCACGAGATCTGAAAGACCGCAGGAAAAATGGAGCCGCCGGAGCTGTCTTGGGGAGTCGGGCCTCAGGGAAGATGACTTGAACTGGGGCCTAAAGGATGGAAGAGGGCCAGGCAGTGGGCCAGCGAGCTGCAGACCGCAGATGCAGCCGCGTGCAGGCTGTGGTCCAGCACGTGCTCCTGCTGGGAGAGGCCGGCTCCCGAGGCTGCGAGGGGCCACAAGCCAGGAGGCTGGTGGAGGCTGAGACCACGGAGGCCCACTGTCTCCTTCAGGGCTGCGGCACTTGGGTCTCTTCTGTGCGAGATGGGGAATTAGGAGTTTTTAAGAGTGTGGTGGGGCTTCCCTGGTGGCACAGTGGCTGAGAGTCCGCTTGCCGATGCAGGGGACACGGGTTCGTGTCCCGGCCCAGGAGGATCCCACATGCTGCGGAGCGGCTGGGCCCGTGAGCCATGGCCGCTGAGCCTGCGCGTCCGGAGCCTGTGCTCCGCAACGGGAGAGGCCACAGCAGTGAGAGGCCTGCGTACCGCAGATTAAAAAAAAAAAAAAAAAGTGTGGTGAAGCAACGCGAAAAAATGTGTTTTGAAAGGCATTTCTGGCATCAGTTTGAGGATGCATTTCTGGCATCAGTTTGAGGATGAATTAAGAGACCAAAGTTTTTACAATTAAAATGTGGAGAAAAGAACTGGGATTGCATCGTGGCCGTGGCCTCGTTGGTGGTGGGGGGCACCTGGAGACTTCCCTGAAGGACCGTGACCAGGCTGTGGATGGCATGGATGTGCGGGGTGACCTAGGAGTGCCTGAGGGTGGCGGGGACAGTGGGGTGCGATGACTTAGAGAGGAGGTGGCATGGACGGACGTGCAGAGGCGGCTGTGGTTTCTACGTGTTGAGTCTGAGACACCTATGAGGTCTTCTCGTAAAAGTGCTCTCAGCAGTCAGGTGTGCATGATGGGTGCCCAGGTGGACGGGTAGGCAGATGGATTGTGTCATCAACGTGAGAGAGCCACAGATGGGCACACAGACCTCTTCTCCCAAGCTCCTGTCAGAGCTGCCCCACTCAGACCCCATGCTCACCTTCTCTGCCCGCAGCTGCCTGTCACCTCACCCCACCTGGCCTGCCAGAGATGTCCGTGCTCCTGTCCACACTCTGGTCTCCATTCTCCCAGGGCACCCTCTCTGACTCCGAGCCATGCTGATGGCCCCCCAGTTTCACCTATTGGTAATGCTAACCTGGAATACCGTGTTAGGCACTGTTCATTCTCTCTTGAAAAGCTTAGCGATTTAGAACCAGACCTTACAGTCACAGCCTGGGTTTGTTTTCCTTGTTTGGCCTCCAGTTTTATGATTTACTACCTGGATGACTACCGGCAGGTTACTGACCTCTTCCACCTCAAGTTTCCTCATCAGCAAAATGGGACAAATAGTACTTTCTCAGGGTTGTTATGTGAATCAAGGGAAGCAATGGGTCAAACCCTTTGCCCAACGTCGAGTATATATAAGTTCTCAGTTCGTATTAGCTATTAGTTTTATTTTCCCCAATACTTAGATATTAGTAGATCCCAGGGTTAAAAAGGACATAATCCAGATGATGAATTGACGGTCTCATGGTACATTTTATGTTACGTTTTCTTCGTAAAGACAAGTGTTTACTGAATTCTTTCTGTGTGCTCGGGTCCTAATTGGGGATCTAAGGACATGTAGTCACATTGGGTGCTTTCCTTGTCCTCTAAAAGATTTATCATCATTGGGGATTTAGGATGTGCAGACCTAACACTGCACCAATATAACAGCTAATGATGGGAAAAGTGGCCGTGTGTCTGAATTAGTAATTTTCCTGCCGGAGGGAAAGGCAGTGCTGCTCTACCTTGTTGATTCGCATGGGCACAACACAGCTTGGCCACGATAATCTGTGCATTCTCACTCTTATTTCTAGCTTTAGGAGAATGGGAGGTACATAAGGAAATCTGTGAACCTTGAAATATGTGAATCAATGATTTCATTTATGATGGTTTGAAGCAGTGGGTTGGGAAGAAGTCTTTGCATTCTTCAATCCCTTCAAGTCTTGTGTTGCATGTAAACAAGACTTCTTGTTGCTTGAGCCACGTATGGTCTTGAGGGATTCTGTCATTCGCTCAGGGCCCAGTGAGGCAAGGTCAGGCCCCGAACAGTGGTGAGTGAGAATGGGTGATGGAGTGCGGGGAGCCTGGACGCCTGGAGTCCACAGGATACCCCCTGCTCTGGTCATGGGTTATTACAACTGTGAGATCAGCCCACATCAGTACAGTTTATTTCGGGGAGGCTGCACTTTTATCCGGCGACATTAATGTCTTCACAAAGAGGCATTCACTTAAGAGGTGCAGCAGCCCGCATTGAAAAGAAGGGACTTATTCTGACACTTATGCATGGTATTATCTTGAACTGAATTTAAAAAAATCAGTGCAATTTGTGCTTAGGCTAGCCGATCCCTCCTGTTGTCATGGCTACACCTTAAGGTACCGACTCATCCTGAGAGATTCCAGGCTTGGAAGGGACTGGGCAAAGGTAGGAGTATTTTGTTCAGCAGAAACTAAACAGACCCAGGAGCCAGCTGACCCTAAGAACAGAATAACTTCTCCTGTGCACATAGCACCAACCCTCCCCCCCTCCCCCCACCAATGCTACTGAGTTCTTCCTCAGAGGTCTGGAGGCCACTCTAGTGTGTGTCAGACCGCGTCAGGCCATGGGAGCCTGTGACAGGCTCAGTCACATGAGAGCAGGATGAGGTGAAAGGCTTGGGAGTCAGTGAGAGGAAAACGCATGAATGAAATCCCAGTCACTGTCAGCTATTAAGGTCCCAGGCCAACATCCTGTCTTACCCTCAAAGGCACGAAGCCATCAGTTCAAAAGCAGGTCAGGGGACACAAAGATTTTTAGAGTTTTTTTAAATACAAGAAGTACTACCTTTGGGGATCTGTGACCACCAGTTTATTTTCAATGCATAAGTCCTTAAAAGTGATGCTTCTTGCAGAAAAGATTTTCAGCTGGTTGAACAAATTACATAACATCCAGTTCACCATGGGGCACGGCTAATCTGATCATCTGGATTTTAGGAAGTCATTGATATCAGCTGTTTCTAATCTATTATTTTTAAGTCTGTTTCTGGAATGGATTAGGACTGAGGTCACTCCCTGCAAACACAAGACAAAAGGGAAAACACCCACAAGTTCAGGGGAGACTGCTCTTGACTGATATACATAGGAGGACTGGTCAGCTCATGGGGAAGTTGGCTGATAGCCGGTTTCCAGCCTGGACTCTGCCCCAGGGTCCTGACATATCTGTGTACACATCCCTCAACATCTAGAGCTTTCTGTGCCTTTTAGAAGTGGCTTCTGCTCTGTGGTTTGAATGATACCACTGATATTTTAAAAGAATAAAAGTGAGTAGAATCTTAAAGGAACAACAGAAAAGACAGAAGACAGACTTTTTTTTTTCACTTCATTTAAAATAAAGAATAGGGCTTATTTTGAGCTTTAAAAAAATGCTACCTAACTTTTCTTAATTGAGGTAAGTTAACATAAACTTGTAGTAGCGCTACTGCTGGGTTTGCTTGCATGCAGTGAAAAGTCTTAGTTTTCAGGAAGAAACATTTATGCAAAATCAGTTTCAAATCCAACTTTGGGCTTAAATAAAAAATGATAATAACATAGTCAGCACATTTTGGGATTTTTTTCTACTTGCTAGCACTGTGCTCAGTGCTTTACACTTAATTTTTTTCACACAGCACAAGCAGGAGAATATTATGTTTCCATTTCGTAGATGTGTTGCCCCCAAATTCATGTGTTGAAACTCTAACCCCCAATGGGGTGGTATCAGGAGGTGGGGCCTTTGGGAAGTGATTAGGTTTAGAAGAGGTCATGAGGGTGGGGCCCCCAGTATGGGATTAGTGTCCTTATAAGAAGAGATGAGATCTCTCTCTCTCTCTCCGCATATAAGAGATGAGAGATGTCTCTCTCTCCACACAGTGAGAAGGCTGCTTCTGCAAGCCAAGAGGAGGGCCCTCCCCAAGAACTGAATCTGCCAGCACCTTGATCTTGGACTTCGATTGTCCAGAATTGTGAGAAATAAATGTCTGAACATCTAGCCCTTCTGATGGGCTTCATGATGATTCAGAAAGGATGTCCAGGAGAGCTACTTTTTTTGCCTGCTCACGGGCCTCCAGTCTGCTAACCTGGTTCTTGCTAAATGCCACTGAGTCGACATTATTTCATGATGATTGCAAACATCCTAGCAGATATCAGGAATCATCTCAGTTATTAATTGTGCAGCTAATATTGTCTATTTCATATCAACCAAATAGATACACAAGTGGAAGTGGACAGAATGCCACATTTATTTCTCTGCGGTCCAGGAGAACAGAGCAGAATCGTAAATCCAGATGAACTGCCTTGTGGTTGAGTGGTCTGTGTTCACTGAGAGATGTTGGCAATTAGAATTCTACCTGTTGCAGAAATTCACAGGAAAGGGTACTGCTGGTACTGCTAAGGCCATATGTTCCATAGAAGAAAATGTATTACTTTAGCTCAGGCTCCCTTTTAGAGAAATTTAAATGGAGTCTAGAATATTAATGTGGCTGTTATGACCAGAGCTGCTAGTTGAGTGACATGCAGAGAGTTACCCTTTGTTTTTATTCATGAGCATAAATAAAAATCACTCTTTGAAACCAGGTGGCTAACACAGTCTGGTTCCTAAAAGCAGAATGTTTTTTCCAGTGGCTCCAACATTTACTTGCTGGGAGTGAATAGTTTATATTTGGTTTCAGTTAAAAAAAAAAAATGTTGCCCCAAACATTTACAGTTAGCTTCCTTAAAATTCAGATAGCAAGCAAACAAGTAAGAAGTCCAGCTCAGAATGGTTCCCCATGTACTGTGCATGGCATGAACGGGGGCAAAGCAAATTCTGTGCACCGACAGTTACAGAACGTGTGAGGAAAGATGCTCCAAATTACGTGGGGAAACCCTCGGAGAGAGGGATTTAAGTATCAGTGTGGAATGCATTAAATATGTTCTTGTTACCTGAGAGAGTCCATTTGACTTTGTTTTGTTTTTTCCTCTTTTTCCTCTCTGTGCGTTTTATTGTTTCTATCTTTCTAGATTCCAGCAGGGAAATTATGCTTCTCCTCATCCAAGGGAAGCATTGGAAGGCTATTCATGCTCTCTCAGGCAAGGCAGTCATCATCATTCTTATGTTGTGACAACACTGGCTTACAGTTTTCAAAGACTTTTCCCGTTCATGATCTCACTTGAATTTCACTATTTCAAGAGGTGGCAGAATAAGTAGAATTATCATTGTTTCAGTGACTATGGGGCTGGAGCTCAAAAAATTTACATGAATTTGCCCAAGTTAATAGGGGTTAATCCATGTGGATCTGGGCTTCCCCGGTGGCTCAGTGGCTGAGAGTCCGCCTGCCGATGCAGGGGACGCGGGTTTGTGCCCCGGTCTGGGAGGATCCCACACGCCATGGAGAGGCTGGGCCCGTGAGCCATGGCCACTGAGCCTGCGCATCTGGAGCCTTTGCTCCACAACGGGAGAGGCCACAACAGTGAGAGGCCCGTGTACTGGCCCCCACCCAAAAATCCATGTGAATCTAGAATCAGGACCCAACAGACCTGTTTTCCAGACCATTATTTTTGCTGCTGTATTCTTCTGCTTCTAATAAGAATTAGGACATCAATCATTAATTTTGGGTCTAATTTCTATTGGTATCAGTAGATTCTTGCTTGTCCTGCAGGCAGCATAAAGGAGTCTACAGCACTGGGTGAGAAGTATGAGATTCAGAGTTGGATAGATCAGGTTGAGGTACTAGTTTTATGTGATTCTTTTTTGTGGAAATCCCCTAATTTCTTTGAGCATAATTTCTCAATCTCTAGGAGGTGAATATTTATACCTATTTCATGGGGTTGTAGGAAGGCTCACATGAGAAGAGTCCTGCACTTAGCCCTGTGCTTGGGACATAGTTAATGCTCAGTGTATAGTCAAATGCATCTTTGACTCCGAACCTGGGACCCAAGCCTTCCTGAGTGTATCTGATTTGTTTGCACGACAGGCAGCACTGTTACTGAATGCATATGTGTGTGCCCAATGCGTGGTGAGGTCAAACAAACTGAAATGTTGGGATTTGGAGCAGAGAAAGGTGTATTCCAGGGCCGAGCAAGGAGAACAGGTAGCTTGTGCTAAAAATACTCTGAACTCCCTGAAGCGTTTTGGCAAAGTAATTTTAAAGGCCAGGTAAGGGAGGGGTGTCCCAGGGTATGTGATCCCCTCATGCACAATTCTCTGATTGGTTGACAGTGATCAGTCCTTAGGTGCCAGAAGGTCTGAGGGCTATGTGCTCATGATCATTAAGTAGTTAATGTCTTCCATTTGGTGGTGGTTTTAGCATTTGAAAAACTCAAGAAATAGGCATGAGATACTATTATATGGGTACTTCAGAGAGGAGCTACAGCAGAGGATATGGGGGGTGTGTGTGTCCTGGGAAGGCCCCATAGGGTCCTGCTCTGTTACAGCACCAGGCATTTGTATGATGATTTGTTCAGGGTGAAATCTGGGGAAAGAGGTGGACGAGGAAATGACAGCAGAGGCTGTTGAGGGCATGTCCCATGGGCTCCTGTCATGAGACTGACATGCTGGCTCTGCCGGGGAGTCTGGAAGAGCATGAGCCACATGGCCTTAGTAGCTGGTGGCAGAGGGCAAAAAGTACGGCAGAGCAGAGGGGCATCCCGTTGACTCCTGGTCAGAAATTCTGTTTTCAGTGCAAAAGAGGATATATGTTTACCTCCAAACTTTGGCTCCTCCAGAGCCCATAGCTTTGGTTCTCCGTCAAGAGAGGACCGACCATTGGTATGGAAACCTGGGTTATCATGGGTGTCTCCAGAGCAGAGTCATGGGCTGGGGGTCCTTGAATGTGGGTCTGTGGGGTTTGGAGTGGAGAGCCCTGAGAAGGCAGTTTGTGATAACGTTGAAACACCAGCCCCTGAAGGAACCCAAGTTGCCTGGTGAGAATTTCGAGGGTTGGGAAGAAGGGCAAAAGGAGTATTTAGAAGACCTGCATTTTGCAGGAGGGGGCGTGAGAGCCACCGAAGGTTGAGAGAATAGTGTCAATGACGCCCTGCTGGTACCCGCTGCCTGGCGAGGACTGAGGGATTTTAGTTGCACCGATGTATGTGAGCACAGACTTGAGTTAGTAGTCTCGAGGCACGCACTTCACCATAGAAAGTTTGTAATAGGGAAGAACAAATCCAACTCCATACTGGATCTGTTTCTTTCACTTTAACCTTCGTATTCTATTGTTTTTGCTACACGTTAAGAATGTTGCCTGTAGCCTGAAGTATACAGGAGAGCCCATCTCAAGGCTCTGACATTTAAAGGTATAATACTTTCCATTCATATAGAGATTAAAAAGTTGCAGAACAGAGAAAAACATCTGTCTTGCTGGAGGTTTAGAAGAACACCGTGACTGGACCTAGGGACTTATGTGGACGGCTGCAAGAACAAAGGATTCCGGCACCAAGAAGTTTGCAGCAACCAACCACACACCCTCCCTTTTAGTATAAAATCCCCGGTTCTTTGGGGCACGAGTCCACCATCTTCTCCATCTCCTGGCTTTCCAAAGAAAGTCACTCTTCCCTGCCCCAACATCTCTTGATTTATTGACCTGTCATGCGGCAAGCAGTACAAGCTTGGACTCCGTAACAAGATGAAGGAAGATGGAGGGGAAGTCACTCCCCTGTGAGGGAGTGAATAGGTGAAAAAAGCGTACCCCAATGTGGTGAGTGCTATGGAGGAGAAGACAGGAAGCGCTGCTGGGACACAGAGGAGGGAAGGATGGTGAGCAATGGGGAGTCTTGCAGAACTTCGGGAAGCAACACTGATCCCCATGGACAGAGAGGCAAGTGGTGGGCACTTCGAGCAAGTGAATGCAGCAGCCAAATCCTGGAGGTGTAAGAGCAGCCCACGTGTTCCACCAACACGGTACAACCAGCAGGGAGAATGAGAAAGCATGGCGGGCACCCACAGAACAGAGGTTGGCCAAGTAGCCAAGACCTTGTCGTGTGGAGCATCAAATACAGAAAGAAGCAAAGACTATTTTTGCACTAAACCATCTGAAATCTGGGCATCTCTGCTTGCATCCTGGCCGTCCCACCAGCCCTGCTCCAGGGGCTGTCCCGGCACGTGTGGTCCCTGTACTGTCCATTCACTTGTCTCAATTTGTGCACAGAGGGCTGGTTCCTGTGAAGATCAGATTTTTGACAAGTTGTCTACATTTCTCAGGTAGAAGGTATAGAGCTCATTTCCAGTGGTCTGGGAGTCCCAGTTCCACAAGTGCCAAGAAAACAATTAACTTGTTTTTATTTACCTCAAGTTGAAATCCCTGGTGTGAGTCCTTGTGGCTAACTTTTCATTTCTCTATTCTAAATGTTGCCCTAATTAAAGCTTTCTCCAGAACTTTTGCAATTTTCAACAAAATGAGAAGGAACGAATGAAAATGGAGATTCTAATTGGCACTTCCTGCATATTAAAGAAATTACTCCTCCCCTTACTAAAGGAAATGTTACTGGGAAGAGATAAATGATCTCTGAAATATTTTTCTTTTCTGATAATAGTGATAACTCTTGGCAAAAGCATGGCTACAAATAGACATGTCCACAGGCTAACTTGTTCTGGAACAGTCTGAGTGATAGAGGGACCCCTCAGAAGAGTAGCTACACTTACTGAAAGGGAAAGAAATTCTTGCAATGAACATTCTTTATAGGAAGTTAGGCAAGGATGCATTTGTTAAATTGTTTTAAATAACTCCAACACCTAATAAAAACAGGATTTGAAGGAAAGCAAAAGTTTCATGTTAGGATATGGTAACATCTGCATTTGTTGAATGATTTACGTCTGTGACATTAACTCAGCATTATTGAAAAAACCCTGTGTGACCCCAGGCAAGCTGGAACAAGTCGTGAGCTTGTTCCAGGTTGAAATTTCCCTCTTAAATTTTTCATGAAATTCTCCCAGCAGGGTCACTGTGGGGTTCTGAAAAGATTTTCAACATCAGAATTGCTACAGCTCAGCCACCAGAAATGCATTTATTTCATTAGCACTACTACCCCTTCATTTTAATGCCATATCATAATACAGAATAGGTTTAAGGTCCATCCATTGTAAAATTATCATTTTTCACCAAAGCAACATTATATTAAACATTTAATTATTCATTACTAATGCATGTCATGGTGAAATATTGGCCTCACTAATTCTGAAAGCACCCAGCCCACCGTTTCTTCTTTGAAGGTTAATGGCTGAGCCCCAGTTTCATTAGATTTTATAAATGCAGCTCACCTCATCTGTCATTGTGTGGCTTTCCCGACCCCAACCCTTATAGCAAGTGAGACCCACACTGTACAGGATGGTCTTCGTGACGCTGCTGTCTGTGAGGATGAGAAACTCATTTTAAGAGTCAAGGTGGGGAGAGCCGAATCCGGGACAGTACAGTTTTGTGAAACACTATCAAGTGGAGGATTTATTAAGGGATACATTTTTTAAGGTGCTATCCCTCTTGATTTAAATAAATTATGCACTTTTATACAAACCTGTTCACTGACTTGGAATTATGAAGTTGTCTGCAGTAGTTCCAGCAGGGTTTGCCTGCCTGCATTTGGTCACAAGATTTGAGATTTCAACCCTGCAGCCTTGAATACTTACAGCCCAGGATTCCTGCTGCAGAACACCTGTGCTGTGTAGGTTGCTAGACGGTAAAAAAAAGAATCCTCTCTGGCATCTACACTCCATCCAAAATCACCTTCTGAATACTCCACGTGATTTTAATTCTGTTAACAGAGGGAAGTCTTATTCATCTGTCTTCTAGGCAATTGCTGGAAAGCATTATGAAGACTGGAAATGTGATCTGACCCCTACACTGTACACTGGCTCCACATGTGTCTGTAGAATGGCTTTCCTTTGCCGACCAAGATCCTTTTCTCTGATTTACATGGAGAACTTCTGGAGGAAACCTGTGAATCAGTGAGGAGAGGAGTGGATACCTGCCATTTAAATGAGCTTGGTAATTAAGGAAGGTCACTACCCCGGGAAGACAGCCATCATTTGGGATGACTCCTGTCCTGGTCATCCCCATGGCCCAGGCTGGCTTTCTCTAATTTGATTGAGCAAGTCTTGGTCAGTTTTCACATCTTCCCACAAGTTGCCACAGTCCTTCCCCCACTGGCGAAGCTCATCACCAGGATAAGGAAGATCGACGTGGTGTTTGGAAAATTCCTGCAGCTTCCAAAATTATCATAAAACAAAACAAAAAGCCCACGTAAGGGAAAATACACGTACTTGGGTTTACTTTAGGAGAGGATTTCCCCAATTTCTGCTTAACTTAGGTTGCTTTCTTTTAAGCCATGAATCATAGTGATTTTAGTGAGTATAGTTGGATTATCATGAATTCTTCCTTTTCTGAGTTCTTCCTGGATTATGGGTTATATATATGTGTTTATGGGTTGAACTGTGTCCCCCAGATTCACATGCTGAAGTCATAATCCCCAGAACCTCAGAATGTGGTTGTATTTGGAAATATAATCTTTAAAGAGATAATTAAGGTAAAATGAAGTCATTAATGTGGGTCCTAATCTATGACCAGTGTCCTTTTAAGAAAAGGAGATTAGGACAAAGACATGCACAGAGGGATGGCCATGTGAGGACACAGGGAGAAGATGGCTGTCTGCAAGTCAGAGAGAGAAACCAATCCTACCCACATGTTGATTGTGGACTTCTGGCCTCCAGAACTGAGAAAATAAGTTTCTGTTGCTTAACCTGCCCAGTTTGTGGTATTTGTTGCAGTAGCCCTAGCAGACGAATACACTCTGTCACAGTTTATACATAATAACCTCTGTTCTTTTCCTTTTATAAAAATCAAATGTATACTTTGATGAGTTTTGACAAGTATATATTGATATTCATGTGATCCGATACAACGTTAGGATATTTCTACTGCCTCAGAAGGTTCTTGTGTGCCCCTGCCAATCTATTACCACCCTATAGGCAACTGTGTCCTGACCCCTATGATCATAGACCAGATTTGTCAGTTCTTGGACGTCATATAACAGAGAAGTATGTAAAAATCAGCTAGGATGCTGATTTTTCTATTTTCCTCTTTGAGTTCAGACACATTTCGCTTCATGTATTTTGAATCTCTGTTATTAGAAATATTCACATTTGGGAACATCTGCCTCCCTTGAGAATTAAATCTTTATTCCTTATGGATTTTCTTTCTCTATCTCTGTCTCTTTGCCTTGACGTCTACTCTAATATTAACGTATCTCTGTGAGCTTTCTTATGCACACAGTTTGCATTGTATGTCTTTTCTAACCTTTTACTTTCAATCTGTCTGTGTCCTTATATTTCACATATATCACAGCTGCATATTTTGGTTGTTATTTATTTATGCTGTCTGACAGCTTATGCCTTTTCATGGGAATTTACTATATTTTAGCTAATTATTTATATAGTTTTTGTAAGTCTACAATTTTGCTATTTGTTCTCTTCTTTCCCAAATGTTTTCTGTTTGTGTTTTGTTTCGCTTCTATGTTTGTTTTATCTCCCTTTTCTTGGGCTATTTATTTATTTTTAGTATTCCATGACAATCCTGCAATTGCATTTAAGCTAAAACTACTTGTGTTGTATTTTTAGTGTTGTTTCAGGAAATTTTATATTCATCTTTAACTCCTCATGTCTTCTCAGCATCTATACTATGCCACAGAGTTGGAGGACTGAAATACCCAACCTCACGACTTCCTATAAATCTACAGCAATCAAGATATTGTGGTGTTGGTGAAAGCATAGACAGACAGATCAGTGGAACAGAATAGAGAACCCAGAAAATACATAAATATAGGCAACTGATCTTTGACAATGGATCAAAGGCAACATAGTAGAGCAAAGACAGTCCTTTCTACAAATGGTGTTAGAACAACTGGACATCCATAAGCAAAAAAAAACCAATCTTGACACAGACCTTACCTCCTTCCTAAACATGAACTCAGAATAGATTATAGACCTAAATGTAAAATGAAAAAACTATAAAACTCTTAGAAGATAACATAGAGAAATCCTAGAAGATCTGTGGTATTGTGATGACTTTTTAGATATAACACCAAGGCATGATCTGTGAAAGAAGTAATTGATGAGCTGGTCTTCATTAAAATGAAAAAATTTTGCTCTGAAAAAGCAAGGTCAAGGGAGGAAACAACGAAAAAAGAAAAGTGATGTCAAGCACAGACTGAGAGAAAATATTAGCAAAAGACATGTTTGATAAAGAACTGTTATCCACAATATACAAAGAACACTCAAAAGTCAACAGTAGGGTTTCCCTGGTGGTGCAGTGTTTGAGAGTCCACCTGCCGATGCAGGGGATGTGGGTTCGTGGCCTGGTCCGAGAGGATCCCATGTGCCGTGGAGCGGCTGGGCCCACTGAACCTGTGCATCTGGAGCCTGTGCTCTGCAACGGGAGAGGCCACAACAGTGAGAGGCCCGCGTATCACACACACACACACAAAGAAGTCAACAATAAGAAAACAAACAACTCATTTGAAAAATGGGCCAAAAAACCTTTACAGATATCTCATCAAAGAAGATATAAAGATGGAATTTAAGCATATAAAAAGATGCTCCACATTATGTATACGACATCAGGAAAATGCAAATTAAAACAACAGTGAGAGACCACTACACACTTATTAGAATGGCCATATTCCAGACACTGGTGGTGAGGATGTGGAGCAACAGGAACTCTCATTCATTGTTAATGGGGATGTAACATTGTACAGCTGCTTTGGAAGACAGTTTGGTGATTTCTTACAGAACTAAGCATATTATTACTGCATGATTAACACTCCTTGGTATTTAACAAAAGGGGTTCAAAATGGATGTCCACATAAAAACCTGCACATGGATGTTTATAGCAGCTTTATTCATAATTGCCAAAACTTGGAGGCAACCAAGATGTCCTTCAGTAGGCGAACGCATAAACAAACGTGGTACATTCAGACAATGAAATATTACTCTGCACTAAAAAGAAGTGAGCCATCTACCTGTGAAAAGACATGGAAGAACCTTAAATGCATGTGACTAAGTGACAGAAGCCAGTCTGAAAAGGCTACATACTGTATGATTCTGAATATGACACTCTGGGAAAGGCAAAACTAAGGATTCTGTAAAAAGATCAGAGATTGCCAGGGTTTGGGGGTGGTAGGGTGGGGTGAATGGGGACAGTACAGATTTTTAGGGAAGTGAAACTATTCTGTATGACACTCTAATGTTGGCTACACATCATTACCCAAACCCATAGGATGTACACCACCAACAGTGAGCCCTAATGTCAACTACGGACTTGGGGTGATTATGATGGGTCAGCGCAGGTTCATCATGTAACAAAGGTACCATCTGGTGGGGGACGCTCGTAGGAGGGGAGGCTGTGCATAACCATGGCCAAGGGTAAATGCGAGACCTCTGTACCTTCTTCTCAGTTTTCTGTGAACCTAAAACTGCTTTAAAAATATAGAGTCTAAAAAAAAAAAGAGCAGTGTGTGTGTGGTCTTCTATGAAGTTTAACCCAACCTTTGGAAAATTTAATGCAGAAAAAGCTAATCTTTATCTACTATGGTGTTGTGGTACTAGGATTGCATCAGGTTTTATACACACTTCTAAGTAAAAGAATTATACACATTTCTCAAAATAATCACTTTTTTGACATGAGAGATGTATATTTCAAAACTTAAAATGCAATTCTGCTTTTACATTGCCTTATATAAATGTATAATCCTTGCTTGGCTCTCTGCCACAGTATCTTCTTGGTCATAGGATAGCTTCATAATGTCACCATACAACATGATGTGATGACAGCTGTGTGAGCAGAGACAGATGAATAATGACATCCCCAGTCTGGGATTTCCTGTGGATTTCAGTGACTCACAGCATGGTGGTCTTCCATGATTGATCACAACTGAGATCTGACCCAGGGCCAATGCTTCGTGGATTTTTGCCTCATTGAGCAAATTTCAAATCTGGATTTGCCTTTGTAATTTTTTAAGTCACATAAATGGCAGTTTCCTTTTTTTTGGGGGACAGGAAAATTAAGTGAGAAATATGAACCACACATGAATGAAAGACAAAATGACTATTAATTAAAGTCCACAATTCCATAAATACAATAATAAGCTAACAGAAAGGAAGTGGGGAGGGTACCACTATCATGGTGCATTGCATCGTAGCTAGTTAGCCACACTCAGTGGTAACACAGTCCCAAGGCCTCTGTGTGTGCCACGGGTGGTGCCTTGTCCAGCGAGATAGGAGGGAGAGAGAAACAAGAGCCAAGAAACTTCTCTACTAGAGCAGCAACAGTTTAGGTTTATTCCATTTCTTGGTTAGAAATAGGAGGTTGAATAAATGTTCAGTATTTATGATACAGATAAGTTCTAGATACCACAAGGCAGAAAAATAAATACAGCTTCTAGTCCCTGTGTTGGAGTTACAGCCACACCAGAGAGATGAGACCTGTGCTTTAAAAAAGCTGAAGAGTATCACAATTATAGAAGGGGTACTACTCATGAGGGGACCAGCAAGGGGCTCCGAGGGGGGTCCACTGAAGAAGGAGGGGCCTGAAATGGACAGTGAGTGAGTGAAATCTGGATGTGAAGAGGAAGCAGGTAGACCACCGAGGTGGATGCTCTAAGAGCAGGTGTATTAGTTTCCTACTGCTGCTGTAACAAAGCACCACTAACCAGGTGACTCAAAACAACAGAAAGGTATTGTCTGACATTTCTAGAGGCTAGAAGTCTGACACCAAGGTGTTGGCAGGGCCGTGCTCGCTCTTACCTTCTGGTGGTTGCAGGCAGTCCTTGGCTTGTAGACGCATCACTTTGGCCGCTGCTTTTTTCACCCCACCCCAGCCTTCCCCCTGTGTGTGTCTTCACGTGACTGCCTCCTTTCTTATGACAATGCCAGGTAAGCTGAACTGGGGGCCGCTTCTACTCCTGCGTGACCTCATCGTTTCGTAAACAACATTATGTAGATATCTTTGACGCATGAAAATTGTATATATGTACGACCCATCTTAACTAATTACATCTGCAACCACCTTATTTCCAAAAAAGGTCACATTCTGAGCTACGGGGGGGTTAGGGTTTCAGTATATCTTTTGGGGACACAATTCAATCCATAACAGAGACAAAAGTGGGAGTGCTGAGTGCAGATGGAGCAACTGGGGGAACAAAAAGTGAGGAAGAAGTGGGAAGAAATGGTGAAAACAGGAGCTGATGTCAGATTAGGACTGAACTCAGGCAATGGGTTGGGGGTGTCAGTGTTACCCACTGGTCCTTAAACCTAGCTGGTGGTCAGAATCACATGGGGAGCTTTAAAATACATTGGCTCCTGGGACTTCCCTGGTGACCCAGTGGTTAAGAATCTGCCTGCCAATGCAGGGGACACAGGTTCGATCTCTGGTCGGGGAAGATGCCACATGCCACGGAGCAACTGAGCCCGCATGTCACAACTACTGAAGCCCACACACCTAGAGCCCGTGCTCCGCAACAAGAAAAGCCACTGCAGTGAGAAGCCCGCACACCACAACGAAGAGTAGCCCCCGCTTGCCGCAACTAGAGAAAGCCCGCGCGCAGCAACAAAGACCCAATGCAGCCAAAAGCAAGCAAACAAACAAACAAATACATTTTAAAATAAAATACATCAGCTCCTGAGACCCTGATACAGCAGTCTGTGGTCGAGCCTGTTCATGTGGATTTCTATAAAGTGTCCAGAGTGATTCTGACCATCTCTCGGTGTGGGATGCAGATGCGGCCACGTGAAAAGCACAGCGGCCGACCCTGCACGGTTTCAGCTCTTCACCTTTCTTCGTAAGATCTTTGTTCAGAAATCAAAACGTTTCTTGCCAAAGGAGAAGTGGATCGGAGGACCTCACCATCCGTTTAGAAACAAAACCCAGCTTAGAAACCACACAGTTTCCTGGATGAGTGTCTACATGAGCTGAGTCTCCCCTAGAAGGAAAAGAAAGGAGAGAAGCAACCAAAGCACACGATGAAACGAGCTGCCTCCCTGGCCTACATCCTCAGACTCGCCAGGGGAGAAATTCTCCCGCCTCCTCTGCACTCCGCCGTCGGCGTTCAGATGCTGTGTCCTGTGAGCGGAACAGCGCAAGCAGGGGAGGGCCACCCGCGGGGAAAGGCTGGCGATGCACGTACTTCATGGACCAGTAGGCATTTTATTTCAGCCTGTACCGCCCTGGCTCGCTAATGAGCAGGAAAGCTGTTTGCTGAGAAACTGCTGCCAGGCTTAGCGTTGCGCCTCCTCGTCAAGCATCTAATTATAAACGTGGGGATTTACAGGAGACCTTTGTCTGGGGATGTTGTTACCATTTCAGCCAGGCTTGCTGTGGGACTGCCGCATCACACTGCCAGGGGCAGTGCCATGTGGAGGGCAGAACGCCGGCACAGATTGGTGTCAGCCTCAGTTCACCGCCCTCGGTGCCAGACGTGTCTCTACTGCATTATCCCCCCGCTTGTCCATCGTCTGCTAGACTCACCCCAGCTTCCAGGGTGGTGATCCCTTGTCTAAGCCAATCATGGTGACCCCAGGCCCCGTGCGGATGATTGATTCAGGAACTGAAGGACTGAACTAATCACGACAGAAATTTCTGTAACCACAGGATTCCCTCCAGAAATAAGCAGGTGTGTTCTCGTCCCACCCACAGGGGAAGGAAGTGTGCTGAGGGGCTCTGGGGAAATTCTCCGAGCTATTTTCCAAAGGGAAAGTGGCCTCTTATTTCTCTGCTGTTTATGGAAGCAACACCCAGAACTTCTGCAGCCTAGAGAGAGAGCGGACACCCAGGGACGCAGGGCTGAGCTGTCTCAGAGAGAAGGGGCTGGAACAGCCCCACGTCTGGGCCGGTGCTGGGCCTCCTCGGAACACATCCTTGGGCTGGTTTTCTGCTACAGCAACATGAAGCATCCTAGCAGGCCGTCTGCTCTGAGTCTTGCGTCCTGAGTGGGAGAGCTGTGCAGTTCAATGCCTGGAAAATAATAGACGCTACAAATAGATGGTGTCTCGGGATCCGATTTGCCTAAAACTTAGTTTACATTTAGCTTTAAATACTCATTAGCTGTACAAAGTATATACGTACCGTCTTAGCTCAGGCTGCTGTGACAACACCACAAACAATAGGTATTTATTTCTCACAGTTCTGGAGGCTGGAAGTCCGAGAACAGGCAGATGCAGTGTTTGGTGGAGCCAGCTTCCTGGATCATAGATGGCATCTTCTCCTGTGTCCTCACATGGCAGCAAGGGTGGGGACCTCTCTGGGGGTCCCTTCTATAAGGACACTAATCCCATCACAAGGCCCATCCTTGTGACCTGATCACCTCCCAAAGGCCACACCTCCTGATACCATCGGGCTGGGGGACAGGTTTCTACATGAGTTTTAGGGCCGCAGCACTTACCACGTTCATTTCCAAAGGGAGCAGGAAGAATGGAGACAATGGTGCTGTCACAGGTAGTGGGATGCACTCTGCAGGGACCCCACAGAGTCTGATTCCACAACAAAAGCACTCATGTGCCAGGGCTTCTCTCCCTTGTGGATGCTTGAAGACTTACAGAACAAGCGGCAATCCTATTGACTCCAGTGGTGCTGGTCCAGCGGCCGATGCCGGCGGAGTCTGTAACTCCCTCCTGCAAAGACCTAGCGTGGTTCCCAGAAGCCTCCCAGAACTTGACAATGATGACAAGACCACCGAGGTCTGGTGTGAGTGTTGAGTCCTCGGCTTGGCTGAGCCCGTGCGGCCCGTGTGTGTCTGTGGGGAAATGACGGAGGCCAAGTCTGCCTTCAGAGGCCTCCAGGTGCTTCCCGTCACTGCCCCGTGTGGATCTGCTGGCTCAGGTCAGCCCCGTGCTTTCCTGGCACGACCCAGGACGTGGCTCTGATCTTGCTTTTCTTCCTCTTTCTTAGCGAAATGTCTGCGTTTTGGCTTTCTCAGTTCTGAGTCCTGTCTCGTGGCCAGCTGGTGCCCTGGGAAACAGATGCCAAGTCTCCTCCTCGTGAGGCATCATCTCTCTCCTGCCTTAGTGACTATCTTTCTCATCGTAAGAGGCGTTTCTTTCTGAACAGGACGCAGTGCATCAGCCTCAAGGACTCGGGTCTGGATGGCGGGATGGCTGATGCCCAGACTCAGCCCAGCGTGTTACCCACTCAACACACATTTTTCCAGGTCTTACTTTGATCTCCCGCCACCCAAGGAAGACCTTGCCTCAAGGATGAGGGCTGCCTTAGTTTATCTTGGGCAGGGGGTTCCAGGAGACATGATGAGGGGGTGGGGACACAAGGTGGGGAGGAAAGTCAGCAAAGGCAGGTGGATGAGCAGGTCACTGCTGGGGGACGGTGCCTCACCTGCACTGGGTCCTCTGGGAGATGGTGTGGGACAATTTCAGTGTCCTGCAGTCTGTCCCTGTAGAGGGACGAGGGGCTGGGGTGTTGGCCAACCACCTGCCCCCCTCCCTGTGAGGATGTGAACTCCCTGCTTCTCTCACCTGCCCCTCAAGCTGCAGGGCCTGCCCTGAGCCCTGTAGGAGAAAAGCAAGAATTCAGGGCATCCCAGGTGACACTCAGGTAGCCTGGGGACCCTCACCTCTACAAGGGTCCTCTGGGCAGCTCCCTTCTGTGGCTCACTTTCCCCTCCCACTTTTGATGTATCTTCTTCATGTGATTTGACCTGAATCCCAACTTGCCTCCCTCTCTCTCCCTCTCTCCTGTCTCTCTCTGTCTCTCTGTGTTATTTGCTCTGAAGCTCACATCCTGGAGAGGAGAGCTCTGGAATTTACCACATACCTACCACGGGCCAGGCACTTGGTACCTTACAGACATGACCCCTTGTAATCCTTACAATAACCTTATAAAGCAGATGTAAGAGCAAACTGGGACTCAGGGAAGTTGCACTCCTTCGCTGAGGACACACAGTAAGAAGGTGGGGAGTGGTCGTTAGGAACCAGCTTTGAGTCTTATCAGAGCCGCTCTTTCTTGCGTCTGAGGTGCCGTTCCTGGGTACACAGGACCGGGTGGGAGAAAGGACGTTGCTCTCAGCTCTTTCTGACTGTGTCCAACCAAGTCAGCTTGACTGAGAATCTGTCCAGGTCTCCACATCTTGTGGGCAATTGGATATCAAATGTACACATTATTATTATTATTATTATTATTTTTGTGTGGTCCGCGGGCCTCTCACTGTTGTGGCCTCTCCCGTGGCAGAGCACAGGCTCCGGACGCGCAGGCTCAGCGGCCATGGCTCACGGGCCCAGCCGCTCCGCGGCATGTGGGATCTTCCCGGACCGGGGCACGAACCCGCGTCCCCTGCATCGGCAGGCGGACCCTCAACCACTGCGCCACCAGGGAAGCCCAAATGTACACATTATTGAATTTCATGTTCTGAATGTTTAATTCTTCTCCAAGTGTCATATAATCAGCCATTTGTTACATAAATTGTTTTCATGACTTACATACATTGTTTTCATTAGTGACTCTAAAGGGGAGAGTGGCATTAATACATAATAAATACAGATCACTCTGCAGCAGAAGAAGTCGGTGAGAGCATCAGAAGCCAGCACGTGCCAGGCTGAACGTTAACGCTTCATGGAGCCCCTCCTCCGGGGACACCTGTACAGTGTGCAGGGTGGGGACTGGGGATTCTGTCCTTCCCCTAACGGGTCACGTGGGACTCTGTGGTGGTGACGGGAGAATATCTCTACTCCCTCGGAATCATCACCTCTGCCGCCAGCAAACCCGGTGATACTGGAGTCACCGTCTTGAGCACCTTCAAGAACTAAGGCACTTCATACACATTCTCCTGTTTTCATTTACCTACAGGATCCACCCAGGTAGTGGCTGGAGTAATTGGTGAAGTTACGTGGTAACTGAAGACACACAGGTAGTCAGTGTCGAAACCTAGGGTCAAGTCCTGATCTGTGTGATTGCTAAGCCGGCTCTCAGCTCAGCGGGATTGTTTGGTACCAGCGTCCCATCTGCTCCTGAGACTTCGTCCTCAGCGCTCTGCCCTGAGATCTAGAAGGTGATGCACATACCTGAACAACCCCCGCTCTGATACGTGGTAACCTCTGCCGTGATTGTTGCCTCTACATCCCAGGGTCTAACAGTGCAAACAGGGCAGGCATATGGAAACATGTCCAACGTATTAAAGCATTTGTCACTAACTCTTACAAGTCTGCAGGGCTGTCCCGTGAAGAGGGGGGACACGGTCAGGACTGTGCAACTTCATCTGTTTGAAACACAGTGTGAAGGGGCAAGTATGCCCTTCCTTCATGGGGGAGCCCCCAGCTTCGGAGTAAACCCCATCCTGGCTTTCAAGGCTCCATCAGTGGGAGCTGAACACCTGTCCCAGACATCTGCCCAGACTTCCTGGGGAGCCGTCTACCAGCCCCCTCCCCATCCTCACAGACAAGCCACCACTACCCATGTGGGGACCACCAGGGTCATCTAACTGTGTCACTGCCCCCGTTTGTAAGCTACTGGGACAGCTGTCGGCCCCAGGTCACCTCTCATCCCACGGCCAGAACTCTGGGGACCCAGGACCCAGGGCTGGTTTGTGGGCACGTGACCTGCATAGGGCCCTGCACAGGGAACAGTGCTGGGTTTAATGCTCTGACTTGCCATCTTGAGCTTCTTAATGAGCTTTCACAAGGGCCTGTGTTTTCACTCCACACCATGAATCGTGAGCCACTTCCGTTCTAACTCTCGGTTCCAAGCCCTGCTCCCAACTGTCCAGTGCACCCCCTGGAACTCATCATCATTTGCAAAACCTTTTATACTTTCAACTCTTGTCAATGTTTTCTTCACTTTCCTCCCACCCTGCAGCCTCCCCCTTGAAGACCCTGCCAGCCACTGTTCTCCCCGAGGCTTGGCTGTTTTCTCTCCTGCTCTCTTCTCTCATTTACTTGCAAAAACAGTCGACTCCCTGCCGACTCCCCACCCCGTACCCAGGCGGCTGAAAGAGGTGGATAGCTGTGCTGGCCACTCGTGCTTCCAAATCATGATCCCCGGCTTCAAGTGAGTCCCACCCGCTGCCTGGAAAAGTATTCTGCATTCCTTACCATATTTACATCTCTTCCCTCCTAGACAATCTCTTAAATATCCTTTCCTCTCTCAGACGCTAGATGTCTCACGCTCAGCTGACAGCCACACTCTCTACTGAAATAAGAAAATAGTAGCAAACAGAGAGGACTTTCCCAGTCTCCCTAAAGCTCAGCACCCACCAGCATCAGAGCCCGTGGTCCTGCCTTCCCTCGGGGATGAGCTCTGCTCTCACCTAAGCCCCACCTTCTCCCTGGGCACTGCACCCAGCCCTTCTTGTCGAGGACTGGGTGCGAGTCCTTTCTCTTTCCTTTGCATCATCCCTGTTCTACCTGTTACAGGACCTCCCGCCTTGGTATACAAGCGTGATATTATCTCCCCGATTATATCTGACCGCACTCACCTCCCCTGCCATCCGCTCTCCTCCCTCCCGTCCGTAAAGCGCACGGGACTCAGGGCTCCACGCACGCGCTGCCCCCAGATTCTCTCTGTCTTGAGCTCCATGCCTCTGTGTGTCTGGACGAAGGGCCCTATGAGGTGAGTATTCTTCCTGGAGGTCACCCCCCCTCCTGCTTTTCCTCAATCCCACCACCTACTCCTTCTCAGGCCTCCTGGCCGCTTCTCATCCCCTGAGCTCTAGATGTTGCTCAGGACCTGACCCAGGTGATCTCAGCCTCTGTACCTCCTCAGCACCATTGCTTTCCACACCACTTTTGCTGATAACTGCCAGGTTTATTTCTCCAGTCCAGGTATTTCCCTAGGAATCCCTAACCACAACCCCCCCCACCCCGTTTATTGGTCACTGCACTTAGACACCTAATGGGCATCTTAAGCAGATCCACCCGCTTCTCACTAAGTAACAGCTTAATTCTTCCCAATATTCATGACAAAAATCTTGTAGTCTTTTACCCTTTTTCTCACATCCCCTATTCAACCTGTCAGCAAAACTTAAGGGGTCTATCCTCTAAATATGAAGAGAATCTGCCCAATTCCCCACCTTTATTGTGACTGCAGGGGTCTGTCCCGCCGTCCCTTCTCCCCAGGTGCCTGCAGTGGCCTTCACTTGGCTTCCCCGCTTCTGCTCCTTCCTTCTTTCACTCTTTCCAACCTGGCAGCCAGAGGGATGCTCTTACAACATAAATCATCATGTCACTCTCTGCTCAGAACTCTTGTTAACATCCCATCTCTTCCAAGTCAAACCCAGGTGTTGGAACCACCTGCGGGAGCCCGAGTAGGTGCCTCCACGCTCCCCTGCGTGCCCCTGGCTGCCCTGCTCCTTTCCCTGGACACAGCAGGTGAGCTCCTGAGATGCTGCCTGGCTGTTCCTTCCAACTGGGACATTCTCATGGCAGGTTTCTGCTCAATTTCTACCTCGTTCAGTCTGGTCTCTGCTCAGACATCACTGCCTCCATTCTCACGATTCTTGGTCCTGATTTGTCATCCTTGCTTTCTTCTTCTCCATTGCACTTACAACCCAAAGGGCTTTGTGTTTTGTTAATTTATTTACATTCGTTTTTCCCCCTCACTAGAACGTGAGCCGTTCCTAAAGTCAGGGGTTTTTATCTATTTTCTTCACTTCTTCATTCCTACTGCCTACAATAGGATGCCATCTGTGTTTGTTAAATAAATACTCAAAAAAAAAAAAAGAAAAGTACAAAGGCCATTGAGTATCAAAGTCAACGCTAAATCCATGCCCTAAAGTGTATGTGCTAAACTCACAGGGAAGCTGCTTTTGGCCTATTTGCTCTGATTTTAAGTCTTTTAAATCTCAAACCAGCTTGATTATTTGATTTCCTAGGCAACAGGCAGCTGGAGGCAAATTGAAAGTGAGAGGGGCTGGGGACAATGCCACACCAGCCACGACCTCGATGGCCTAGTGGACAGGGTGGCACCAAGTGCTCCAAAAACGTGGGAGAGCCAAGAAATATCACCTCCCGGATCCATGGGCTATACGCCTTCACAGCTGGTTCTGTCTCACCAGCGCTTGAGAAAATCACTGTGTTTGAGAATATAATGTCCGGGCTCCATAAAGATGACCTTGAGTCAGGAGAAAAGGTATAAATAAATATATCTCCAATGTACTTTTTAAGAAGATGATCACATGTGTTAAACATTTTAGAAAGACTTCCTTCCCACGTGGTTAATTTTTCTTAAAGCTTTGGTTCTTAAAGAGGTAAACATGCAGAATTTGGACATGACATGTGCACGGATGGGGGATATACCTAATTCTGCAAAATGCCAGGTAAATTCTTTACTGAATAGTATTAATATATGATCCTTATAGAGTTTTCCAACTGAGCATAGAGAATAGATACAAACCACAAAAGACACAATTAAAAAGCAAGTAAGCACCAGCTCTGCAATACCAACCAAGTATGATGGGAGCACTGGCACTGGCTGGGACGGTTCAAAGGAGGCATCACACAACTGCAAGTTCACGGCAGGCAGGGAGCTTCTCTTGGCCATCCCCGTGTCTCCCCACAGTGGAACGTGCGTGCCCCGTGGAGGTGCTCTGAACGCTTACTGACTGAACTGTGTAAAATTGAGATGGAGCAGGAAAATAATGCACCAGCTGTGTGTGCAAGGACAGTGTTCACTGTCGGAGAGAGTGCGTCCTTCCAGATGAGGTGGGATTGTGTTGAACTGTGTGGCCTCCATATTGGCATGTGAGCTGCAGCCCAAAGATGTAAAAACCTGGTGGGTGCGTTTGCACCCACAGGGTGTTAGGGATCTGACGTGAACTCCTGAGGTGAGGACAGCAGGGCTCCTCTGTGATAGGAGGGGTGTGTAGGGCTTGGAGCTGGTTTCAGATTTATCGCTGAGCTTCGGGTATGTCCCTCACCTTCTCTGTCCCTAAGGGTCATCTTCAGTAGAAGGGCTCTCACTCCTCAGAGGTTATGACAGTAACATTATCACTACTTGTAAACATTGAGAAGGTGCGTGTGAATGTGTGCTTGCACGTACAAACTGTTAACTGAAAAGAAAATGCACGACCTAAAGGTTGAGAGTTATGTCTTATTTGGTGGACAAAACTGAGGACTTAAGCCCAGGGCACAGCCTCTCAGATGCTCTGAGGGACCTCTGTGAAGAGGTCAGGGAGGGGCCAGGATCCACAGGAGTTTTTGCAACAAAGACCAGGCAGTCGGAACATGGAAAGATGACTGTTCATTAAAGAAAACCAGACATCTCAGGTTAAGGACTTCAGCGCTTTTCTATGCATGGGAAGATGCAAGAGTCTGGGCTCACTGAAATCATTCCTTTGATCCGCACCTCAGCTACCTGGGGCCAGGATCCTGCTTTTCTCCATCCTGAGTCTTTTCCCAGGGCTGAGAGATGGCCTGGATCAGTTCCAACAGTCGGGTGGGGAAGAGAGAAGGGATAAAGAAGGGGAATTTTAAAACTCTCTTTCCCTCTTGTCAAACGTGAACTGAATTTGAGTAAGTTAAATAGTGGCATAATGCGACCGCACAGCATCTCCTCCTGTAGCCCTCCTCACCCTCAGGTTACCCAAGGAGCCTTCAGCCGACTTCCGACTTCCGCGAATTCACACATTCCTTCCTTTCAAGCTTTGTCCTGGAGCCTGACGCCCCATCCCCATCCCTTTCACTGTTCTCATCTCTCTCTGGTTGATGGTGTAGACTTTGAGATGGGTTCTCGAACCTAAAAGGGTCTTTGGGGTCGTTCGCAACCCCAGTGGCGCCCTGCTCCTGGACACCGAGCTCACCACTGCTTCTTTCACTGTCACGTGTTCCAGCCATTTAATTTCTCCAGTGCCACGTGCTGGGGGCGCTGGGCTCAGGGGCTTCCAGACTCCATGTCAGGGTGACGCTGGAGGGAGCCCGATCCTTCCCTTCTGGTAACAGTGTTTGTGCTAAAATGCAGCACAAACACTGAGAAGGAGAAACAACTCAGGGCAAGCATGGCACATTTTTTCAAATGGGTAAGTTTTCTGCAGAACAAAGTTTTTCAGGGATGTTGACCTTTCAACTTAACTTCTGTTGCCTTAAATCGTTAGTCATTCCTTCGGATTGGTATTATCTCTGCCCTCTTAGTCTGTGAGCTCTCTGCGGGCAGACACCAGGGCAGAAGCTTCACATGCGCGGTCTCGTGGTGTCCTAACAGATGTCCAGGAGTGAGCTAGGGATGGGAGTTAGGCGCTGACTCACACAGAAGACAGAGGTGTGCACGGCCCTGAATTAGGAAGCGTGTGACACGTTCAGGAGAGACAGACTCTGAGAAGGGCTCCTGGGGTCTCACTCCCATCCCTGGGGTCCCCGCCACTCCTCCTGTTAATGGGCAGTGTGCGCTTCTCCTCCCTTGGCACTCGCTCTTAAGCATAAGAAGGCAGTGGGGATTATTCTGCTTAACTTCCCAGGGAGCACCAGACAAGGTGGTGCAGTTCCAGCCTTGTTTCTGGAACGCTCACTCACCGTTGGAGCCTGAGCCACCAGGTCCAAAGTTTGGCTCCCAGGGGGCTGCCATGCTGTGAGGAAGCTCAGGCCACATGGGGAGGCTGCATGTAAGGCTCAGGTCAGTGGCCCTCGGAGCTCACTGCACACAGCAGCATTCACTGCAGTGGTACCAAATGTGAGTGAACATGCCTCCAGGTGCTTCCAGCCCCTGGCTGTTTCCTGGGCATCGTGGCACCGAAGCAGCCCTTCTCCTGTGTCCTCCGATCCTTGAGCGACAGCGTCCATCTTCTCCTGTGTCCTCCAGTCCTCGACCAACAGCGTCCACGGTTATGATGAAGTGGTTGTTTGAAGCTGCTGCATTTCGGGGTACATGCTGTTGTGCAGTAACAGTAACTGGAACATTGCTTAGATGGGGGAGAGGGGAAAGGTGTAAGCTAGAGGGATATTCTGAGCTCACTTAGGAGGGGCTCTTACATGCCAGGACCAGGAAACTGGATTCTATTTTGTAGACCAGGGGTTGGCAAGCTTTTTCTATAAAGAGCCATATAGTAAATATTTTAAGCTTTGTGGGCCATATCCAGTCTCGGTTGCATTTTCTTCTTTTTAATTTTATTTTTTACTATGACATAAAAACTTAAAACCATCTTTAGCTCAAGGACCATATAAACACAGGCAGCTGGCCAGATTTGGCCTTCAGGCTGCAGTCTGCCAATGCTGTTGTCAGCAATGGGCAGCCAAAGAGGTTTTTAAAAGAAAGAGTAAACTTGTTTGATTTTTAAGTATAACCTCAACCCCTGTGGAAGTACTGTTTCCAGGTGTTATAAGAGAAATATATTGATAGATCATGTGTGTTTGTAAATTCAAGAGCCGGATGCAAATGGATAATTGCTGTGTTCAGATCTGATGTACGAATGCATACTAAGAAGCATCAAAAGATATCAGATGGAAGCAGCTATTTCTTATGTCAATAAGACCCTGGGCCATAGAGTGTACAGGCTTTGAAATCTTATTGTCTAAATAACTGATGTGTTTATCATTATTTCTAAAATGTCCTTTATCCAAAGTTTTATTTGAAATTAAGGATTTCAAATTGTTATTGTCTTTTTGCCCTAGGACATTCTTAAAATGGAGATGTGTTGTCTCTCTGTTTTTTTCAACTGAAATCTTTTGAAATAAATAATGATCCCAGCAGTTTTATATCATTCCATCTGTGCAAGATAAAACTTCGTAAGGAACTACTAGCTACAAAGTGCTGTAAGCTTTTAGTGCCTTTGTCATGTACAGCGCGGGAGATTTGCTGCTTCGCAGAGTTAAACAATATGACACATTTTAATTTTCTTTAAATAACCACAGAGATTAGTTTAAATTATTATTGAACTGTGTGTTGATTGAAGGTGCATTTCAAGGCTTCCAAAATGTATCTAATAAAACAGCCCTTTGGGCTTCCCTGGTGGCGCAGTGGTTGAGAGTCTGCCTGCCAGAGCAGGGGATATGGGTTCGTGCCCCGGTCCGGGAAGATCCCACATGCCACGGAGCTGCTGGGCCCGTGAGCCGTGGTCGCTGAGCCTACACACGTCTGGAGCCTGTGCTCCGCAACGGGAGAGGCCACAACAGTGAGAGGCCCACGTACCGCAAAAAAAAAAAAAACCCCAAAACAAAACAGCCCTTTGTGTGATCATTTTTATTCTGGAAAATAGTTTTTGTGTTGGGAGCGTTTAATCCACATAATTTTGCCACAGGCAAATATAATCTATTTCATTATATTCTATGTCATCAGAGAGAGAATATAATCTATTTCACTCAAATGTGAGATAGGAATTTCAGGTCAAATGGTCACTATAGGGAGATAAAGTGAAAGATGGTTTGAAGAATACATACGAAAGCTTCGGCAAGTTATTCAATCTCTTTAGGCCTTAGTTACTTTATCTGTAATATGGGAGTGAATGAATGAATGAATGAGCCAGTGATTAAATGAACAGTTAATGGGACCCAGGTAAATAAATTCAGCTACTCTATAAACGCTGCTCTATTCCTGTTTTACGATAGCTTTGTGAAACAGAATACTATTTACATTTTATTGGTGATAAAGCTGAATCTCACCTTTCTTGCTTTGTGAAGTGGTGAACCATAAAATAAGGTAAAACAGGTGGGAGCATTTTGAGAGATACCAAGAAAAATATCCTTTACAACTCTATGAAAATTACTCATTTCACAGCTCATGAGAAAGAGTTGTTAATTTCTTATTAAAGTTAAATTTCTTTTGGCCAGGTCAATTAAAATAATACTTTTCTTGGTAGAATCTTCCGGTTACAACTATAAGTTTCTTTAAGCACCTTCTTCTGAACTGAGCCAAAGCCAAGTAGATCCCATTTCTCATAAGATGTTTTACAAAATCATATTATTTACTGAGTGAAGGATTTGGGATATTTGTTTTCTGCCATTACTGTAACTGAAGCCACTGTGGGTCCTTTAGTAATTCTCTGCTCCTTTTTATTTCTTCCCTTTCTGTCCCAATTTATCTCAAATGATGCAATGTCCTACTGCAGCCTGGTAGCACAGCGATTTTAGCCTCATGCCTGGGTTTCTTTAATGCCTTTGGTCCTTTCACAAGGACATCCTCATGGGACCCAGCAACTGAGCCAAGAGGTGGAATCAGGCTCATCTCTTGTTATTTATAATTCCTGTTCATATTCTCTCTCTCCCTCTCTTTAAAATGAACAATACAGTTAAAAGACTCATTCAGATCAAATGGGCATTATAATGTAGGGATGAAACACATCAACTTGCATGCCACCTTGCTTAGGTTCAAATCACAGCCCTCAATTATCAGCTGTGTGACTTTGGGCAAATTACTTAGCCTCCCTCTGCTTGAATTTCTTCCCTTGTAAAGTGGGGATGTTAGTAACAGGCCTTAATCTCATAGTCCTTGTTCCAGGGTTAAGAGAATTAAAGTAGCTAAAGCCTTAGAGCAGTACCTGACAAATAAAGATGTTTGCCATGTTTATTACAATTTTACAATGGATTACAGTAAGTGATGTTCATTACCTTATAAGGCTTAATGGATAACATTTCTAAATCCATCCAAGGAGAGACAGCATGCAAATATTCGTTATAAATTTTGAAAGTTGCAGGAAATTCACTTGGCTCTTTTTCTTTGCTTCCAATTAGAAATGTACTAACCTGTATCGATTGGAAATCTAGTGAGTGTTTGGACTGTAAATCTAGACATCCATGATTACATGCTAGAGAATTAAAAAGAGCGATCAATGTTACACAGGAACACAGAGTGGCTATTAAAATTATTGTACGTTCTTGGCAATAACATGGTCCAGGGACCAACTTTTCAAGACAATGATAGAGCCCTGGATACCTGTTTTGTTTCTCCCACTTAAAACCAGACTTTTATTTGATACCAACTATGTTTTGCACTTGTAAAATGCATGTGGAGAAAGTTAAGAAGTATTGAGGGTGATAACATATGATTCTTTCCCCCAAATAAAATGATCCTTTTTATTACTCATAGACTACATCACCCAATTAACTCTTAGGTATGTACTTTTATGTTATTCTCTAATGTTTCAAGAAAAATGTCTGATCTTAGCGGTGTGTTCGTGAGGTTCTAGCTGAATACTAAGACACCAACCTAGCCTTGAGGTAAGAAGCCCCACTCTTGAGCTGTTACATCCCTACAGCATGATTAGTGATGGTTCACAGGAAGGTCCGTGTGTGTGTGTGTGTGTGTGTGTGTGTGTGTGTGTGTGTGCACGTGTGTGTGCGTATGTGTATGTGTAGGAAGGAGTAAACAGGTGAGAGAGTACAGGAGATTTGTCAAGATGTGGAGCAGAGAGAGAGAATTCTTTTTAATTTCAGACTCCTGTCTGCCGAGGAGTGAGCAGGTAAAAAGCCCACCCGTCCATCAGCCTTTGCTAGCCTATTGCACGCAGCTTGGGACACAGAGAGGCAAAGGCTGGTGGTGTGAAGTTCTGAGCATTTCAGTGAGTGCGTGGGGCTGTAGCTGCACACGGGCACAGGGAGAGGATGCCACTGCGGGTGGTGAGGGGTGGCAGGCATTCTACTGGAGAGAAGCAAACCCATCCTTAGGATTCCACTGGCACAAACTCAGTACTTAAAATGAGACTCTTTTTCTGGAAATAGAAAGAGGTCCAGACACAGGAAATGAAGTTGAGAAAAACCTGGTGGTGATGGCCATGCAGAATCGGAGTAGCAGGAACAGAATGAATTCAGAGAAGACCAGAACAGAGACTGTTGTCATAATCAGACATGACTCATTTTTTTTAAAAAGCAATTCCCTATTGTGGATGGAATTGAAAGTTAATACTGAAACCCTACTGAATACCATTTGTCATCTGTTGCATGTGATTATATTGAAACTAGCTGAGTATATGTTTTATACTTGATATGTGGGTTCAGTAATTTTTAATCCTTTTATTGTCTTCATAAAATCCCAATTTACATAACATCTTAAGGTACCTGAATGAGGTAGTTATCAGTTTTCTTTGCTGTGTAAGCTATCAGTTATCTTTGATGTGTAACGAATTACCCCAGGACTTCACAGCTTAAACCATCACACATTTCGTCTCAGTTTCTGTGGCTCTGAAGTCTGGATCCTCTGCTGATGCTCTTCCCCAAGGCTGCAAGCAAGGCGTTGGCCAGGGCTGTGGTTTCATCTGAATGCTCAATTAGGGAAAGATCTGCGATTAAGCTCTGTTCCAACACCTTACTTTATTGAGGGCTGTTGGACCGAGGGCCTCAGTGCGTTGCTGGCTGTTGACCAAAGGCCACCCTCTGTTCTTTGTGACGCGGGCCTTTGCAACAGGGCAGGTGCCTCATTAAAGCCAGAGGGAGAGGCTGCTATTAATAGCAAGACAGGAGTCACAGTCTTTCGTAACCTCATCACAGAACCACCCCAACGTCGCTGGGTTCTGCTGGTAGCAGCAGTTTCTCAAGGGAGGGGACCACACAAAGCTGTGAATACCCAGGGGACATCATGGGCAGTCTTAGCCCTGTCTGCCACACTAGCTTTCCTTTTGCAGTTAGGGGATTGTGCAACAGGGTGGATAAATCTAGGGAAGTTGTATCCTTCATAGAATGTTATTCTAAAGGCTGGACACTTGCAGGTGTGAAGACACTCCTAACGTCTGTTCCTGAGAAACATCGTAGGGGTGGTGTGACCGTGGGGAGGATTAAATAAAATCTTAATAACACGAGGTGCAGCAGAGCCTCGTGTCCAGTAAGGGCGCCATAAGTTATAAGGCCCCGTTCCTCACTTCAGTAACCTTCATCCTCGCAGCAGTTGTGCCCTTAAGAAAGTCCCAGGGCTTAGCTGAGGCCCAGCCTCTGCACCCTTTCCAGCCTCACCTCTGACTCCTGACACCATCTGTCTGTGAATAACCCCCTGGACATTCCTCAGGTTCTAGCATGTGTCAGGCACCGCCCCCCACATTCCTCCAACACCCCTTGACTGCCTGGCAAATCCGACTCACCTCCCAGCATCAATTTCAATGTTACCTCACCTGGGAAGTCTGCCTCAGCCATCCAAATTCCGGGTTCTGTGCGTCTCCTGTACGGGTGTCTGTTGCATATTTTGCTTTTGCCTTTATGCTGCAGCTTCTCCTCCTCTTGCTTCTCTCCCTTTTCCTCTTATTCCTACTGCTGCTGCTCTACTACGGCTACTGCGATCACTACCGCACTTATTCCTACTGCTGCTGCTCTACTACGGCTAC
>RJWK010007336.1:39291-50335 GCA_004363435.1 Platanista minor | reverse complement strand
GGCAGGAATGTACAGTGGAGAAAGGACAGCCTGTTCAATAAGTGGTGCTGGGAAAACTGGACAGGTACATGTAAAAGTATGAGACTAGAACACTCCCTGACACCATACACAAAAATAAGCTCAAAATGGATTAAAGACCTAAATGTAAGGCCAGAAACTATCAAACTCTTAGAGGAAAACATAGGCAGAACACTCTATGTCATAAATCACAGCGAGATCATTTTTGACCCACCTCTTATAGAAATGGAAATAAAAACAAAAATAAACAAATGGGACCTAATGAAACTTCAAAGCTTTTGCACAGCAAAGGAAACCATAAACGAGACCAAATGACAACCTTCAGAATGGGAGAAAATATTTACAAATGAAGCAACTGACAAAGGATTAATCTCCAAAATTTACAAGCAGCACATGCAGCTCAATAACAAAAAAACAAACAACCCAATCCAAAAATGGGCAGAAGACCTAAATAGACATTTCTCCAAAGAATATATACAGTCTGCCAACAAACACATGAAAGAATGCTAAACATTATTAATCATTAGAGAAATGCAAATCAAAACTACAATGAGATATCATCTCACACTGGTCAGCATGGCCATCATCAAAAAATCTAGAAACAATAAACGTTGAATAGGGTGTGGAGAAAAGGAACACTCTTGCACTGCTGGTGAGAATGTGAATTGGTACAGCCACTATGGAGAACAGTATGGAGGTTCCTTAAAAACTACAAATAGAACTACCATATGACCCAGCAATCCCACTACTGGGCATATACCCTGAGAAAACCATAATTCAAAAAGGGTCATGTACCAAAATGTTCATTGCAGATCTATTTACAATAGCCCTGAGATGGAAACAACCTAAGTGTCCATCAGCAGATGAATGGATAAAGAAGATGTGGCACATATATACAATGGAATATTACTCAGCCATAAAAAGAAATGAAATGGAGTTATTTGTAGTGAGGTGGATGGACCTAGAGACTGTCATACAGAGTGAAGTAAGTCAGAAAGAGAAAGACAAATACCATATGCTAACACAAATATATATGGCATCTAAGAAAAAAAGAAATGTCGTGAAGAACCTAGGGGCAAGGTGGGAATAAAGACACAGACCTACTAAAGAATGGACATGAGGATATGGGGAAGGCGAGGGGTAAGCTGTGGTAAAGGGAGAGAATGGCATGGACATATGTACACTACCAAACATAAAATAGATAGCTAGTGGGAAGCAGCCGCATAGCACAGGCAGATCAGCTTAGTGCTTTGTGATCACCTGAATGGGTGGGATAGGGAGGGTGGGAGACGCAAGAGGGAGGAGATATGGGAACATATGTATATGCATAATTGATTCACTTTGTTATAAAGCAGAAACTAACACCAGTGTAAAGCAATTATACTCCAATAAAGATGTAAAAAAAAATCTACAATGAGATATCATCTCACACCTGTCAGAATGGCCATCATCAAAAAATCTAGAAACAAAAAACGCTGAAGAGGGTGTGTAGAAATGGGAACACTCTTGCACTGCTGGTGGGAATGTGAATTGGTACAGCCATTATGGAGAACAATATGGAGGTTCCTTAAAAAACTACAAATAGAACTACCCTGTGACCAATCAATCCCACTACTGGGCATATACCCTGAGAAAACCATAATTCAAAAAGAGTCATGGGGGCTTCCCTGGTGGTGCAGTGGTTGAGAGTCTGCCTGCTGATGCGGGGGACTCGGGTTCATGCCCCGGTCCGGGAATATCCCACATGTCACGGAGCGGCTGGGCCCGTGAGCCATGGCCGCTGAGCCTGCACGTCTGGAGCCTGTGCTCTGCAACAAGAGAGGCCACAACAGTGAGAGCCCCGCATACCACACACACACACAAAAGTCATGTACCAAAATGTTCATTGCAGCTCTAGTTATAATAGCCAGAAGATGGAAACAACCTAAGTGTCCATCATCGGATGAATGGATAAAGAAGATGTGGCACATATATACAATTGAATATTACTCAGCCATAAAAAGAAACGAAATTTAGTTATTTGTAGTGAGCTGGATGGACCTAGAGTCTGTCATACGGAGTGAAGTAAGTCAGAAAGGGAAAGACAAATACCGTATGCTAACACATATATATGGAATCTAGGAAAAAAAGAAATGTCTTGAGGAACCTAGGGACAAGATGGGAATAAAGACAGAGACCTACTAGAGAATGGACTTGAGGATATGGGGAGGGGGAGGGGTAAGCTGTGACAAAGTGAGAGAGTGACATGGACATATATACACTACCAAACGTAACATAGATAGCTAGTGGGAAGCAGCCGCATAGCACAGGGAGATCAGCTCGGTGCTTTGTGACCACGTGGATGGGTGGGATAGGGAGGGTGGGAGGGAGGGAGATGCAAGAGGGAAGAGATATGGGAACTTATGTATATGTATAACTGATTCACTTTGCTATAAAGCAGAAACTAACACACCGTTGTAAAGCAATTATACTCCAATAAAGATGTTAGAATAAATAAATCAATCAAAGAAGAAGAAACACTATTTTTTCACTTCATGTGAAATTTTAAAAATAAAGCAAATGAGAGAATATAACAGAAAAGAAACAGATTCATAGATATACTCACAGAACAAACTAGTGGTTACCAGTGGAGGGAGGGAATGGGTAGCTGCAAAATAGGGATGGGTATTAAGAGGCACAAACTTCTATGTATAAAATAAATAAGCTACAAGGATACATTGTAGAGCCCAGTGAATATAGCTAATATTTTATAACTATAAATGGAATATAAACTTAAAAAATTGTGAATCTCTATGTGGTACATCTGAAACTTATATAGTATTATAAATTACTATATCTTAATAAAAAAGCAAGTGATAGAAGAATTAAAAAGAGAAGGTAGAAATAAAATACAGGAAAATAAACAATAAAAATCAGAACAAAATATAGCAATATTGACAAAATTATCAAGGAAGTAAAGTTTAATTGAGAATATTATACACACTGAATTTTTGTTCATTTTTAAAGAGAGTGGACATGCATTATAACATATAAGAATAGAGATAAAATCACGAGCTCTTTTAAAATATTAATCAATTATTAAATCACTCACACACATAAAATACAGCATACAGCTTCAATATTTTCCTATAACTAACACAATATCTGACTCCATTTCAGCTCCAGCCCTCTTCTTAATCTATCTTCTCACTTATGGAATCCAGTGAAGATTCATCTAAATTTCCATAGACCAAAACTGCTGAGAGTGCTAGGTGAAAGCAAGTCACCTTACTGAAATTTGTCATAAGGAATAAAAAGAAAGTATACATTCAGAGAGAGAATGATGAAGATGCAGAGGCTGCAACTGCAATATCTGTAGCTGTGGAAAAATCAAATTGAGAGAGTGGAGGAGGAGGAAGGATACAGTAAATTCAAAACATGAGTAAAAAATCATAGTAATGGAACTGAACTTAGAAAACTTGTAATTTAACCAGTTGAGGGTTTTTTTTAATTTTATTTATATTTTATTTATTTATATTTGGCTGTGTTGGGTCTTCGTTGCTGCGCACGGGTTTTCTCTAGTTGCTATGAGCAGGGACTACTCTTTGCTGTGGTGCGTGGGCTTCTCATTGCGGTGGTTTCTTTTGTTGTGGAGCACAGGCTCTGGGTGCACAGGCTTCAGCAGTTGTGGCGCATGGGCTTAGCTGCTCCGTGGCATGTGGGATCTTCCTGGACCAGGGATCAAACCTGTGTCCCCTGCACTGGAAGGCAGATTCTTAACCACTGCACCACCTGGGAAGTCCCACCAGTCGAGTTTTGTTTGTTATTATTTTTCCCTATAGTGTGACAGAGTTTTAGCTAAAGAATTGTTTTATTTTGGCTCACTTTGCAATTTTATAGATTCATCTGACTAAAAGTTTCTATATTCCCTTTGTCAGGGTGCCACATTTTGGTTGAGGAAGATATATGAAAAAGCAGGTGATTGACTTATACCACAAGGCTAATTTTGATTAGCAATTATATGTGTGTGCATATATATATCTACTATATACATTATGTATACTATATAATACATACATAAAACATATATATAAATCATGTTATAAAAGGTCAGAGAAAAGTATAATGCGTTGAATATTTTTGTTTTCTGGAAAGTTTTCTAGAAGAAACAAATCATAAATGTGGAAGACAATACAGACTGTGTTGATTGTCATTAATAAAGTATAAACAAAGAAGATGTCACAGTCGGGGTGGTCACCTCTGACTTAGGAAACAAACAAGAAGAAATAGTAAGAGGTCTTTTTCCAGGAGATCTAGGACGAAAGGTAATATTCCATATAAGTGGTAATATGAGGGAGGGGAGTGATCAGAAAAGAGAAAGTAATACTAAAAGGCAAAAAATACATCAATAAATGCCCTCATATAAAGTGGCTTCCTGGAAAAAAAAGTTTTTATGAGGGCTAACAGACGTGAATTTTAAGAAAAATATCTCTTTTAAGGAATTTATGGCTCTGATATTAGAGTAACTAGTGATGCTAAAAAGCTTTTGACTTAAAAATAAAAAATTAAGTTTTAGAATAAAAGTGGTAATGATAGAAGGAGTCTAACTAATTGGAGTTTATAAGTGAAACTAAACCTCTGATTAAACCTCTTTTTAAAATTTGCAGTCAAAATTAATTTAGCAGTTAATTTTACAAAGTATGCTATGATTTAGTATTTAAAAGTTTTACGAAGCATTAAATAAATATATGCTGATTGCTGTTAACTTAATTAAATCCACTTAATGATAAACATCAGGTATGCTGCAGAGGGGCATCTTAACTCTATAGTAGATAACAGCAAGTTGTCTCAACTGAAAAATTATTTGATTAAGAGTTAAGGAGTTTTTCAATTATTCATTAGCATTCTTCATTCAGCTGATAACTTGTATCATACTATGACACTTTAATAATCACTTATTTTTCCATAAACATACTATTTCTAGGGTTATGTAACATCAAAAAAAATTTTTTTTCTGTAATTCATGATTGAGTCTTGTTAGATTGCTGTAGTGTAAACGTATAGAAGGTCATTTTCTTTATTAACTCTGGGGCACACTTTCTTCTATTTTATAACTAAGAAAAATTATAATGTCAGGACTATCTAAGCTAGTAAATATAAGGCTCTTTCTTCATATGTTATTTTGTACCCAGAATTTTGATGATACTCCAAAGGCAATAGTTATCTACATTGAAAATTTGGATTTATTTTGATAAGTCCACCCAATAAAATAAGAGTTATATTATCATGCTTTAGTTTGAGGATTCACGCAAAACATTTTATTATTTCCTTTCATGCTTGATTTGTTTCATTTTGATTTAAATTTTGTGAATTCAGTAATAGATGCACATAGTAAAAAATAAACAGCACAAAAGACTGTATAAGTAAAAAGATATTCTTCATTTCAATTCTGCTTCTGAGGCTCATGATCCTAACTTACCAGTTTCTGTTTTGTTTGTTGGATTGTGAGGTATAGCATTGCAAGCATACTCTTTTATACATCCCTCCATTTTTTTTCAGTACATAATGGAAATTTTTCCATATCAGTACTTGCAGATCTGCCTCATTTTTCAAAGGCAAATAGCATTGCATTGTATGGATGTACCATAATATATGTAACTAATTTCCTTAAAAAATATTTTTAAAACTTTGTATTAAAGACACATTATATTTCAACATTTTTAGTGTAAATTCCATGGAATATGCATGATCATGAGAATATCCTCAGGTGGTTTTTGTAAAAGATACATTTCAAACTACTTTCTTCCTCACCTACTTGAGTAGTGCAGTTAAAATCACAGAACTATATCAGGGTCCAGAGAGATTACCTCTAGTCTGGTGACTCCCCCAAAATACATTTTGTGGCATTTGAGGCACTGTTGAGTTAAGCAAAATAAATACATATTCCAATACCTTTCCTGGATGATATTTCTCCTCTAAATCAGAACGAGAAAATAATTGAGTGATTATTTTTTCAGTCTCTTAAGACTTTTATACAACCAGTACCATTCTAGATGCATAGGAAAGAAGTTAATTCATTAAGACTTAATTCTTACTGAGAACCTTCATAGAGAAACAACACTATTCACAAATGGCTATCATAGACATTATAAACATTGTAAGGGAGATAATAAATGTCACACTTTCTTTTTCTAGGGTTATCTTCTGAATATAATCAGTTGCCATACAAATAATACAGAAAAGGAATCTGAAAAGGAGAGATGAAGCAAACCACCAAAATTTACCTAACATTTTCTCTAATCACTCAATCCCAGTAGATTGATATTTTTAATCTACATTTTACTAAGAAAAAATTGAGATTCATTGATACCATTTTCTCCAAGGCCACACTTTAATAAGTTCCAAAACAAAGATTCAAATTCAGATCTTTCACTGATATTCAAGAAGAGCTTTAAATTCTCCTATAAATGTGAAAGAGAAATCACAGTGTGACATAGCTAAACTCACAGTAGCAAAGATTTCTATAGCCAAGGTTCAGATTAAGTTTTCTTTTATGAGCTTAAAAATTTGCAACTGCTGTCAAATTCAACTTATCCAATGTGTTATAATTAAACATAAAATGGCATAACTTGATAGAATTAATAAAAAATAACTGCTGCTCTTTGATGAAAATTGTGCTGCTTATCCATCTTCATTAATGTGTGCATTCTCTGGAGTGCACATTGTTTCTGTGTTATCTTTTTTCTTTCAGTTTTCTCTGTTCTTTAAACTTCCTGTTATCATTTTATCTTAAAAAATATATTTTAGTCCATCAAAATGTGTCCCTTCACAACTATGAAGCAGAGTTCAGTGTTCAAAAAATTGTTTTCCTTGTAATTCCAAATTGAGAGTACAAGTGAAATCCAAGGATATAAGATGCACCCGAGTTCTCCCTATCATGATTTTTAATTTTCCCAGTAAGATTTACAGCCCTGTCTAGGTTTTTTCTAAATTTTTGGTCCGATTATACCCTTTACCCAATTAAAGGGTATGACCATTTAATTGACCGAGTTCAGGTCAATTTAACACACAATTTATGCTTCCTTTTATCTACAGAAATTGTCAAAGGAATTGGGTCACACAGAGCCAGGTTAACTTTGAGCTAACAAATCTGCTTTACCTTTTACTTTTAAACATTATAATGTATTTTGCATAGATTAAATGTTTTTGCTTGGTATTTCGATTTTGCTTCATTTAAATAGCTACTTAAGAAATGAAAAATCCAGAGATTTGCAATATATTCCTACATGGACTTATATAAAAAGATGTGCATTTATGAATTGCCTATAATTATTGAAAGTAGGCATATTTTGTCTTTCACTATCCAAGATAATCCAGGATTTCAAACTATTCAGTAAAAGTTTTGAATTTGAATACAAATAATTTCTCCTTTAAAATTAAATCTCTAATGAAAGAGAGCAGATGGATATTAGCATATAATTTCAATAAAAATTGATTCCAAATTCCTATGCCAATATATTCAATTAAAAAATACAAAGACAAGGGGGGAATGTGCATAAGTTATCATAGTAAATTGTGTATATGTATTTAAGAAATAACTATGAAATACATGTAGTTTCCAATATCTTCTAACAGTTGTATAATAATCTTGCTTAAAAATCAGCATACTATAGAAGAAACTAACGTTAATATTGCAATCTATAAATTTTTAAATCAACCAGAATAACATTTAAATAGACAAGTTTATAGTCACAGTTTAAATTTTCAAACTGTCCAAAAGGATAAATGTACACAAAGCCTGATTGTTTTGTTTATATTTTAAAATTTCAATGATTGAATTATAATAGGAAAACTAAAAAAAATATATACATAACAAAATGAGAAAGTAAAATGAACACAAAATATCCTATAGCTGTAGATTATTTGAAAACACACACAAACAAATAAACAAATAAACAGTGAATTTCTTAACCCTTACTCAAAGAGGATCTCAAATGTGACATGTCTAAAAAATTATGAGTAAGATCTGATTCATTAGAAATTAATAGATACAGCCAAAGAAACTAAGGAATGAAAATTCATTGCCTGAAATTCTTACTAATATTTGACAAAGTAGTCAGTAATACTCAATGAGGAAAAAATAGTCTCTTCAATAAATAGTGATGGGAAAACTGGATAACCACGTTCAGTAAAGTGAAATTGGACCCCTATCTTACACCACACACAAAAATTTACTCAAAATGGATGAAGACTTAAACATAAGACCTGAAACCATAAAACTCCTAGAAGAAAACACGGAGAAAAAACTCGTTGACATTGGTCTTGACAATGAGTTTTATGTATATGTCACCACCAATATCACAAATAACAAAGACACAAAAATAAACAAGTGCGCTACATCAAACTAAAATTTTTTGCACACCAAAATAAACAATCAACAAAATGAAAAGACAATGTATGGAATGGAAGAAAAGATTTCAAACCATATATCTGATAAGGGGTTAATATTCAAAATGTATAAAGAGCTCATAAAGTCAATAGCAAAATACAATCTGATTTTAAAATGAGCAGAAGAACTGAATAGACATTTTTCCAAAGAAGACATACAAATGGCCAATAGGTACGTGAAAATATGCTCAACATCATTAATCATAAGGGAAATGCAAATCACAACCACAATGAGATATCACCTCATACCTATTAGAATGGCTATAATTAACATTGGTTAGAATGGAGAAAATGGAGCTGTTCTACACTGTTAGTGGGAATGTAAATTGGTACCCCTACTATGGAAAACAATATTAACAAATTAAAAATAGAACTACCAAGTGATTCTGCTGTCCCACTTTGGGGTATATATCCAAAAGAAATTAAAACAAGATCTCAAAGAGATATCTGCAATCTCATGTTCTTTGCTGTATTATTCACAATATGTGAATATTATTAAGCCACGAGAAAGAAGGAAACCTGCCATTGGCAACAACACAGATGGACTTGGAGGACCTTATGCTAAGTGAAATTCTCCAGACAGAGAAAGACAAATACTATATGAAATCACTTACATGTGGAATCTAAAAAAGGTGAACTCATAGAAGGAGAGAGTAGAGTAGTGGTTACCAGGTAGTGGCAGGATGGGGGAAATAGAGAGATGTTGATTCAAGAGCACAAACTTCCAATTAGAAATTGAAGAATTTCTGGGCATCTAAAGAATAGCATTGTGATTACAGTTAAGAATACTGTATTATACACTTGAAGTTGCTAAGAGAGAATATTGTAAATGTTTTCACTACAAAAAGAATGGTAAGTATAGGAGGTAAGGGAAGTGTTCGGATGATGGTAATCATATTTCAACATATGTGTGTCAAATGAAAACATTGTACACCTTAAATTTACACAATGTTATATGTCACTTATAGCTCAATGAAGCTGGAAAAAAGAAACAAAAAATATTATCATAAAGGAATTAGGATCCAAAATTAAGAATATAGAAAGGAACAATGAAATAGAAACTTCAAAACAGATTAATAAATGTAAAAACAGAAGTAAATGCCAGACTTACTTCATAGAAATAATTTGCAATTTCTCTTTGTCCTCAGAAACAGTTAAGAGGTCATTAGAATTATCTATTACTTAAAGGCATTGTACTATTATAATCTGAAACTTATTATTCAAGTCTTGTGTTTCTTAAATAAGGAGTGTATTTTTGATGATTTTATTTCTTCCCTGGTAATTTTCTGCTTAGATTTCAATCCTGATAGGATTAGTTCTTGCCATGTATACTTACCCTAGAAAAATCACAAATGATATCCAGGTTTTCAGAATTATTCGCACAGAACTCGTGATTCTTTGAAATAACTGACAGATAATTTCTCCATTATCATATGTTTACGAATTTGTTCTTACTCCATCCTTTTTTTCCTTGACTTAGTAGGTTGATTTATTTTGCAATTCTTATGAAGATCTGATCCTTGTATTTAATATGTCTATAATTTTTCCTATTTTTAAATTCATTGATTTAAATCATTGTTATTCAAATAATAACAACAATAGTAATAGTCAAAATACACTATGTATTTACAATCAGTTAAGCACTGTCCTAACTGTTGTCCTGCTAGGTAAGTATCTTATTATATCAATTTCATGGTAAGTATAAGTAAGCTTAGGAAATTTCAGAAAAATATGCTATGTCACATAGTATATAGCACAGATTGGATTTGAATGCCTTTAATTTTTAAAAGTCGAACGCCTTTAGATTCAAAGCCATTTATTCTACATCCTTTTCCCATCCAAGGTTTTTAAGACATTTTTTTCTGACTATTGAGCAACAACCTAAAGTTAACAAAATACAATCATTGAGACAAAAAATTCAGCAGTTAATTGTTTTTTCTTTTAATTTCAGGTATCTTAATTAAGAGACCTGATTAACTATGTACTAATTTACTTATAATTCAGCCATCTCTCTGCCAAAGCCAGCCATCAAACATATCTAGAGTCAATTTCCCATAGCCTTATTCTCTAAGGAATTATTTTGTTAATTTATTATCTTAGAAATCCTTCGACTACACTTGCCAGAAAAAATAATTAGTATCCTCATTACATAGATGTGGACTTTGAAGAGCATAAAGGTTATGACTTTCATAAATTTGAACTTAAGACCCCCAACTCAGAGTCCAGTGTTTACTCCACTTGAGTATGCTATTTCCCCAGGGCTGGTCAGAAAATACAAAAGGATAAAGTTTAGCAGTATAGAAGCTGTCAATATTTACTTACTTTTTCAACCAAAATTTTACAGATAAAAGACAGAAAGGAAGCTCATATGAAAAGGAAAAGCTCTCTTTATTTAAAAAAATAAGTAAAAATTTTCATGGACTTAAAATTTCATCTTCATTTAATGAATTAATTAATTAATCTATTAAGTACATGAAATATACTTGGAGATCTAAAAGTCAGAACTGCTTTTCTTTTTTT
Organism: Platanista minor; assembly: GCA_004363435.1. NCBI lineage: Eukaryota > Metazoa > Chordata > Mammalia > Artiodactyla > Platanistidae > Platanista > Platanista minor. The sequence goes on along the minus strand of RJWK010007336.1, from coordinate 39,370 downwards.
TTTTTCTTTTTTTTTTTCTTTTTTTTTTTTTTTTTTTTTTTTTTTTTTTTTTTTTTTTTTTTTTTTTTTTTCTTTCTTT
>RJWK010007336.1:16507-39191 GCA_004363435.1 Platanista minor | reverse complement strand
TGGCATGTGGGATCTTCCCGGACCGGGGCACGAACCTGTGTCCCCTGCATCGGCAGGCGGACTCTCAACCACTGCACCACCAGGGAAGCCCCAGAACTGTTTTTCAAAAAGTATACTTAATGAAGTGCCACCCTCAATTCTTTTTACCCTATTTCCATCTCTCCATCCTTTGTGCCACATTCCCACCCACCCCTATAGATAAACATACTTATTTTTTTCTTGTTTAAATTTTATCTTTTATTTTGCCCAGTGAGGTACATATATTCTTGTTTCTACTTCTTTCTATGTGAAAGGTAGTGTGCAATAAATAAACTTTTGCATTTCACTTTTGACACTTAGCCATATATGCTCTAAAAATCACTCTATATCAGTTGATATATTGTTTTCATTGTAGTCTATTGGGTGGATAATAGACTATAGTCTATTCAACCATTCCCCTTTGTAATAACAGATAGGCTTTAATGTTTTCAATTACAAACAATGCTGCAATATATACACTTGTATATATACACTTTATTAGAGAGGTTTATCCTCAGGGTAAATTTCTAGAAGTGGAATAGCTAGGCTAATGGGAGTTTCCTTCTAAATGAGTTCTACCAGTGTGCATTCCCATCACTAGTGTATAAGAGTGTCTGTTTCCCCACAGATGCACTGAGAGAATGTATTGCTGTACTTCTAATTTTCTTGTATTTGACATTTCACCTATCTAATAGATGAGAAATGGTATCTTAGTAGTTTTAGGGTTTTGTGGTTTCCACCCCTGCTGACATTCCCTATCTGATAATGCATGCTTTTCACTGTTTTCCTTAGAGACTTTAAACATATTAATAACTTATTTTATATTCGCTGTGTTATAGTTTCAACATCTGGGAGATCTCTCAGTCTGGCTCTGTTTATTTCTTTGTTTCTTTACTTTTTTTTAACTCCTTTTTTTTGTTGAAAGCTGGACTTTGTGTATAAAACAGTAAAGATTGATGTAAAAAAATACATTTATATGGAAATAAGCATTCTTCTTCCCCTAGGATTTTATTGAGTATTCAGTAGGGGTTAAGTTAACCTGGTCAAGAGCTGAACTGGTTTTCAGATTTTGTTCTTATTATTATTCTAAGGGTACAACTGCCTCTAAATTCCTCTAGCATTATTCTGTGCCTAAGTAAGGGGTGGGTTGCTGGAGGCTTTTTCTCAATGTTCCCATTCTGCCCTCAAATTTAGACTTTCCCTATTAGCCAAAACCTCAGAGAGAACCTCTCTCCAAATTCTTGCCCCATCCCCAGTGGCAGCTCACATTTAAGTGGAATTCAGTGCTTGTTAATATGGTGTGGGGAGAGTGGTAATGTGGGGGCATTTCCTGTTTTACTTTTGCCATATAGATAGGTACCATATCTCTCAGTCTCAGGGCTTGGGATTTTATAATGATCTTGACTTCCTCAGTGGTGTTGAGGAATTTCCAAAGGTCTGGGGTCTGTACATTTTCCCATCCCTTCTTTAGGGAAAGAAAGCTTCTGTTTGTTTCTTTGTTTGTTATTGTTTTGTTTTGTTTCCTTCACATAGCTGCTTAAGAGAAATAACAGAGACTTAGTGAGGCTTTGTGCCTTTCCCACATTAGCAATTCCTACCCCAACTGACCTGCACAAGGAGAGAGATCTTTTCTAGTCTCCTGCCCTATCCCCAATTTTTTTTAGTGCAAATTTCATTTCAGGGAGATCCATGAAAAACAGCATAAAAGTGAACATAAACTCCTCTGTGTCTGTGATTTCCCAGGGCTCTATACAATCCCACTAGCCCATACCCAGCCTTCAGCAATGTACTAGAAAATGTACCTGAAATCTACTTAACCCTTCATGGTGGGTAAGTTTTCATCCTGGGCTGCGACCAAGATAAGGCAGTGCTTTGTGTTCCTTTCTCATTGAAAGTACCTATTTTTCCTTAGATTTTAGGCTATTTGATTACTCTGAAATTTCACCTTTCACATGGTTTCAAGGGAAGTAATGATTTTGCAGATTATATGGCTTCTTCCCAGCATTAGGGTGGGATCGGTGCATCTTAAGTAAAAGGTGGAAGCCTCTTCCATTTTTCTGGTAATGAGTAATAAAACTGAACATCTATTTCAATGTTTAGGTATTTTATATATATATATATATATATTTATATATATATATATATTATATATATATATTATATATATAGTCCATTTTATTTTATTATTTTATTTTTTATTATATCTTTATTGGAGTATAATTGCTTTACAAGGCTGTGTTAGTTTCTGCTGTACAACAAAGTGAATCAGCTATATATATACATATATCCCCACATGCCCTCCATCTGAGCCTCCCTCTAACTCTACCTAAGCCACAACTCTAGGTAGTCACAAAGCATCGAGCTGATCTCCCTGTGTTATGCAGCAGCTTCCTACTAGCCATCCATCTTACATTTAGAGTTTCTGATGATAGCCATTCAGACCAGTGTGAGGTGACACCTCATTGTGGTTTTTATTTGCATTTCTCTAATGATTAGTGATGTTGAGTATCCTTTCATGTATTTGTTGGCAATCTGTATGTCTACGTCAGAGAAATGTCTATTGAGGTCTTCCACCTATTTTTGGATGGGGTTGTTAATTTTTTTTAATATTGAGCTGCATGAGTTGCTTGTATATTTTGGAGATTAATCCTTTGTCAGTTGCTTCATTTGCAAATATTTTCTCCCATTCTGAGGATTGTCTTTTCATCTTGTTTATGGTTTCCTTTGCTGTGCTAAAGCTTTTAAGTTTCATTAGGTCTCATTTCTTTATCTTTGATTTTATTTCCATTACTCTACGAGGTAGGTAAAAAAGGATCTTGGTGTGGTTTATGTCATACAGGGTTCTGCCTATTTTTCCTCTAAAAGTTTTACAGTGTCTTGTTTACATTTAGGTCTTTGATCCATTTGATCCATTTTGAGTTTATTTTTGTGTATGGTGTTAGGAAGTGTTCTAATTTCATTCTTTTATATGTAGCTGTCTGGTTATCCCAGCATCACTTATTGAAGAGGCTGTCTTTTCTCCATTATATATTCTTGCCTCCTTTATCAAAGATAAGGTAACCATATATGCATGCATTTATCTCTAGGCTTTCTATCCTCTTTCATTGGTCTATATTTCTGTTTTTGTGCCAGTACCATATTGTCTTGATTACTGTAGCTTTGTAGTATAATCTGAAGTCAGGGAGCCTGATTCCTCCAGCTCTGTTTTCTTTCTCAAGATTGCTTTGGCTATTCGGGTTCTTTTGTGTTTCCATACAAAGTGTAAAATTTTTTGTTCTAGTTCTGTGAAAAATGCCATTGGTACTTTGATAGGGATTTCAGTGAATCTGTAGATTGTTTTGGGTAGTAGAGTCATTTTCACAATGTTGATTCTTCTTATCCAAGAACATGGTATATCTCTCCATCTGTTTGTATCGTCTTTGATTTCTTTCATCAGCATCTTACAGTTTTCTGTATATAGGTTTTTTGCCTCCTTAGGTAGGTTTATTCCTAGGTATTTTATTCTTTGTGTTGCCATGGTAAATAGGAGTGTTTCTTCAATTTCTCTTTCTGATTTTTTGTTGATAGTGTATAGGAATGCAAGAGATTTCTGAACGTTAATTTTGTATCCTGCTATGTTACCAAATTCATTGATTAGCTCTAGTAGCTTTTGGTGGCATCTTTAGGATTTCCTATGTATACTATCATGTCATCTGCAAACAGTGCCTGTTTTACACTTTCTTTTCCAATTTGGATTCCTTTCATTTCTTTTTCTTCTCTGATTGCTGTGGCTAAAACTTCTAAAGCTATGTTGAATAATAGTAGTGAGGGTGGGCACCCTTGTCTTGTCCCTGATCTTAGGGGAAATGTTTTCATTTTTTCACCATTGAGAATGATGTTGCCTATGGGTTTATCATATATGGCTTTTATTATGTTGAGGTAGGTCCCCTCAATGCTTACTTTCTGGAGAGTTCTTATCATAAATGGGTATTGCATTTTGTCAAAAGCTTTTTCTGCATCTATTGAGATGATCATATGCTCCTTCAATTTGTTAATATGGTGTACCACATTGATTGATTTGCATATATTGAAGGATCCTTGCATTCCTGGGATAAACCCCACTTGATCATGGTGTATGATCCTTTTAATGTGCTATTGGATTCTGTTTGCTAGTATTTTGTTCAGGATTTTTGCATCTATGTTCAAAAATGATATTGGCCTGTACTTTTCTTTTTTTGTGAGATCTTTGTCGGGTTTTGGTATCAGGGTGATGGTGGCCTTGTAGAATGAGTTTGGGAGTGTTCCTTCCTCTGCTATATTTTGAAAAGTTAGAGAAAGATAGTTGTTAGCTCTTCTCTAAATGTTTGATAGAATTCACCTGTGAAGCCATCTGGCCCTGGGGTTTTGTTTGTTGGAAGATTTTTAATCACAGTTTTAATCTCAGTGCCTGTGATTAGTCTGCTCATGTTTTCTATTTCTTCATGGTTCAGTCTTGGAAGGTTTTGCTTTTCGAAAAATTTGTCCATTTCTTTCAGGTTGTCCATTTTATTGTCATAGAGTTGCTTGTAGTAATCTCTCATGATCCTCTGTTTTTCTGCAGTGTCAGTTGTTACTTCTCCTTTTTCATTTCTAATTCTGCTGATTTGACTCTTCTCCATTTGTTTCTTGATGAGTCTGGCTAATGGTTTATAAATTTTGTTTATCTTCTTAAAGAGCAAGCTTTTAGTTTTATTGATCATTGCTATTGTTTCCTTCATTTCTTTTTCATTTACTTCTGATTCAGGATTTATGATATCTTACCTTCTGCTAACTTTGTTTTATTGTTTTATTTTGTTTTGATCTTCTTTCTCTAATTGCTTTATGTGTAAGGTTAGGTTGTTTATTTGAGATTTTTCTTATTTCTTGAGGTAGGATGGTATTGCTATAAACTTCCCTCTTCAAACTGCTTTTGCTGTATTCCATAGGTTTTGGACCATCGTGTTTTCACTGTCATTTGTTTCTAGGTATTTTTTTAATTTCTTCTTTGATTTCTTCAGTGATCTCTTGGTTATTTAGTAGTGTATTGTTTAGCCTCCATGTGTTTTTATTTTTTACAGCTTTTTTTCTGTAATTGATATCTAGTCTCATAGCATTGTTGTTGGAAAAGATGCTTGATACGATTTTAATTTTCTTCAAATTATTGAGGCTTGATTTGTGACCCAAGATATGATCTATCCTGGAGAATGTTCCATGTGCACCTGAGAAGAAAGTGTATTCTGTTGTTTGTGGATAGAATGTCCTATAAATATCATTAAGACCATCTGGTCTGATGTATCATTTAAAGCTTGTGTTTCCTTATTTATTTTCATTTTGGATGATCTGTCCATTGCTGAAAGTGGGTTGTTAAAGTCCCCAACTATTATTGTCTTGCTGTTGATTTCCCATTTTATGGCTGTTAACATTTGCCTTATGTACTGAGGTGCTCCTATGTTTGGTGCATAGATATTTATGATTTTTATATCTTCTTCTTGGATAGATCCATTGATCATTATGTAGTGTCCTTCCTTGTCTCTTATAATAGACTTTATTTTAAAGTCTATTTTATCTGATATGTGTATTGACACTCCAGCTTTCTTTTGATTTCCATTGACATTGAATATCTTTTTCCACCCCTCACTTTCAGTTTGTATGTTTCCCTAAGTCTGGAGTAGGTCTTTTGTAGACAGCATATATGCAGATCTTGTTTTTGTATCCATTCAGCCAGTCTGTGGCTTTTTTTTTGGAGCATTTAATCCATTTACATTTAAGTAATTATTGATATGTATGTTGCTATTCCTATTTTCTTAATTGTTTTGGGTTTGTCTTTATAATTCTTTTCCTTCTCTTGTAGGAACAAACCTAGAGAATTTCCTTTAGCATTTGTTGTAAAGCTGGTTTGGTGGCTCTGAATTCTCTTAACTTTTGCTTTTCTGTAAAGTTTTTAGTTTCTCTCTCAAATCTGAATGAGGTCTTGGCTGAGTAGAGTAAACTTGGTTGTAGGTTTTTCCCTTTCATCACTTTAAATATATCTTGCCACTCCCTTCTGGCCTGTAGATTTTCTACAGTAAGATCAGCTGTTAATCTTATGGGAATTCCCTTATATGTTATTTGTTGCTTTTCCCTTACTATGTTTTCTTTGTGTTAAATTTTTGTTAAAGTTTCAATATGTTTTCTTTGTGTTAAATTTTTGTTAGTTTCATTAATATGTGTCTTGGAGTATTTCTCCTAGGGTTTATTCTGTATGGGACTCTCTGCACTTCCTGGACTTGATTGACTATTTCCTTTCCCATATTAGGGAAGTTTTCGGGTATAATCACTTCAAATATTTTCTCAGACCCTTTCTTTTATTCTTCTTCCTCTGCAATGTCTATAATTCGAATGTTGGTGCTTTTAATGTTGTTGCAGAGGTTTTGAGACTGTTCTCCATTCTTTTCATTCTTTTTTTCTTTATATTGCTCTCTGGCAGTTATTTCCAACATTCCATCTTCAAGCTACTTTTCAATTCTTCTTCCTCAGTTATTCTGCTGTTGATTCCTTCTAGAGTATTTTTAATTTCAGTTATTGTGTTGTTTATTACTATTTGTTTGCTCTTTAGTTCTTCTCGGTCCTTGTTAAATGTTTCTTGTATTTATTCTATTTCTGAGATTTTAGATCATCTTTACTATCATTACTCTGAATTCTTTTTCAGGTAGTTTGCCTATTTCCTCTTCATTTATTTGGTCTTGTGGGTTTTTATCTTGTTCCTTTGCCTGCAGGATATTTCTCTACTTTTCATTTTGTCTAATTTACAGTATTTGATGTCTGTCTCCTTTCCCCAGGTTACAGGGTCCTATGTCCTCTTGCTTCTGTTCTCTGCCCCTGGTAATGAGTTTGATTCAGTGGCTTGTGTAGGCCTCCTGATGGGAAGGACTGGTGCCTGCGTTCTAATGGGTGGAGCTGAGTCTTTTCCCTCTGATAATCAGAGTCATGTCAGGTGGTGTGTTTTTGGGTGTCCATGAGCTTAATATGACTTTAGGTAGTCTGTGTGCTGATGGGTGGGCTTGTGTTCCTGTCTTGTTTGTTGTTTGGTGTGAGGTGTCCAGCACTGGGAGTTGCTGGCAGTTGGGTGGAGCTGGGTCTTGGATTCAGATAGAGACCTCCATGACAGTTCTTGGTGATTAATCTTCCCAGAGCCCAGGAATTGTTTAGTGGTCCGGAGTCCTGGACTCAGTGCTCCTACCCCAGAGTCTCAGGCCTGACTTCTGATCTAGGGACCGAGAACCCTCAAGTCACTCTTCCTGGCAATAAAGGGGATTTTTAAAAAAAGGAAGACTAACAAAACCCCAGATAAAGGGTAAAAAGTAACATGCACACACACCACACACAAAAGGAGCAAAAACAGAACCAAAATAAATCAAAAAACAAAGGAACAACCAGACAAAGAAAAGAACCCAGGAATGAAATCAAACAATTAGAAAGCTGACAGAAACACAAACCAAAATCCAAAACCAAATCATAGGGCCAACTAAATAATGAAGGAAAGAAACAAAATAAACCGAAAAAAGATTTTAAAAAAAGATAAAAGAAAAAGAGAAGTGGAAAGAGGACAGAAGAACAGAAAAGTAACATAGAAATTATATATATATATATATATATATATATATATATATATAAAGAAAATATATTAAAGAAAAAAAATTAAACAAAACCCAAGAGAAACATTAAAAACAAAATCTAACAACTGAAACCAGAAACAAGGAAACACACATACATACATAGAAGAAACAAAAACATGGCCAAATAAAACACAAAGCAAGAGAACAACCAGACAAATAGAACTCAAAAAACGAAATCAAAAAATTAGGATTAAAAATAACAAAAACACATAACCTAAAAACACTGAACTTTGATACTTATTCTCTCTATTCTATTTATTTTAACAGGTAAATTAAGCCTATTAAATTTATATTGATATAACTAATTATTTGGTTTCAATTCTGTTAAAATACTTTATAATCGTATGACCTTCAAGATGACACAGGAGTAAGATGTGGAAATCACCTTACTCCCCACAAATACATCAAAAATAAGTATACCTGTGGAACAACTCCTACAAAACACCTACTGAACAGTGGCAGAAGACCTCAGACTTCCCAGATGGGTCTTGATTCTCTGGCCGGCTGTCAGGCCTGAACTTCTGAGGTTGGGGAGCTGAGTTCAGGACATTGGACAACCAGAACCTCTCAACCCCACGTAATATCAATCAGCAAGAGCTCTCCCAGAGATCTCCATCTTAACGCTAAGACCCATTCCACTCAATGACCAGAACTACAGTGCTGGACACCCCATACCAAACAATTAGCAGGACAGGAACACACTTCCACCATTACCAGACAGGCTGCCTAAAATCATAATAAGTTCACAGACATCCCAAAACACACCACCAGATTCGGTCCTGCGCACCAGAAAGACAAGATCCAGCCTCATCCACCAGAACACAAGAACCAGTCCCCTCTACCAGGAAGCCTACAAAACTCACTGAACCAAGCTTAGCCACTGGGAGCAGACACTAAAAACAATGGGAACTACCAACCTGCAGCCTGAGAAAAGGAGAACCCCAAACACAGCAAATTAAGCAAAATGAGAAGACAGAGAAAAACGCAGCAGATGAAGGAGCCAAGTAAAACCTATCAGACCAAAGAAATGAAGATGAAATAAGGAGTCTACCTGAAAAAAAATTCAGAGTAATGATAGCAAAGATGATCCAAAATGTTAGAAATAGAATTGAGAAAATATGAGAAACGTTTAAAAAGGACCTAGAAGAACTGAAAAGCAAACAAACAATGATAAACAACAAAATAAAAGAAATTTAAAAATCTAGAAGAAATCAATAGAAGAATAACTGAGGCAGAAGAATGGATAAGTGACCTTGAAGATAAAATACTGGAAATAACTACTGCAGAGCAGAATAAAGAAAAAAGAATGAAAAGAATTGAGGACAGTCTCAGAGACATGAGGGACAACATTAAATGCACCAACATTCAAACTATAGGGGTTCTAGAAGAAGAGAGAAAAAAAAAAAAGGACTGAGAAAATAGTTGAAGAGATTATAGTTGAAAACTTCCCTAATATGGGTAAGGAAACAGTCAGTCAAGTCCCGGAAGCACAGAGAGTCCCGTACAAGATAAATCCAAGGAGAAACACGCAAAGACACATATTAATCAAACTATCAATAATTAAATACAAAGAAAAAGTATTGAAAGCAGCAAGGGAACAGCAACAAATAACATACAAGGGAATCCCCATAAGGTTAACAGCTGATCTTTCAGCAGAAACTCTGTAGGCCAGAAAGGAGGGGCAGGACATATTTAAAGTGATGAAAGGGAAAAACCTACAACCAAGATTATTCTACCCAGCAAGGATCTAACTCAGATTTGGTGGAGATATTGAAACCTCTACAGACAAACAAAACCTAAGAGAACTCAGCACCACCAAACCAGCTTTACAGCAAATGCTATAGGAACTTCTGTAGGCATGAAACAGAAGAGAAGGAAAAGACTTCCAAAAATAAACCCAAAACAGTTATGAAAATGGTAATAGGAACATATATAGTGATAATTACCTTAAATATAAATGGATTAAATGCTTCAATCAAAAGACATACACTGGATGAATGTTTACAAAAACAAGACCTGTATATATGTTGTTTACAAGACACCCACTTCAGACCTAGGGACACATACAGACTGAAAGTGAGGTGATGGAAAAAGATATTCCATGCAAATGGAAATCAAAAGAAAGCTGTAGCAGCAATTCTCCTATTAGACGAAATAGACTTTAAAATAAAAACTATTAGAAGAGATAAAGAAGAACATTACATAATAATCAAGGGAGCAAACCCAAAAGAAGATATAGCAACTGTAATTATGTATGCACCAAACATAGGAGCACCTCATTACATAAGGCAAATGCTAACAGCCATAAAAGAGGAAATCTACAATAACATAGTAGGGGACTTTAACAGCCCACTTTCACCAATGGACAGATCATCCAATATGAAAATAAATAAAGAAACACATGCTTTAAATGGCACATTAAACAAGATGGACTTAATTGATATTTATAGGACATTCCATCCAAAAACAACAGAATACACTTTCTTCTCAAGTGCTCATGGAACATTCTCCAGGGTAAATCATATCTTGGTTCACAAATCAGGCCTCAATAAATGTAAGAAAATTGAAATCTTATCAAGTATCTTTTCTGACCACAACACTATGAGATTAGATAACAATTAAAAGAAAAAAAGTGTAAAAAATACAAACACTTGGAGGCTAAAGAATATGCTACTATATAACCAAGAGATCACTGAAGAAACCAAAGAATGCCTAGAAACAAATGAAAATGAAAACATGTCGCCATAAAACCTATGGTATGCAGCAAAAGCAGTTTGAAGAGGGAAGTTTATAGCAATACAATCATACCTCAAGAAACAAGAAAAATTTCAAATAAACAACCTAACCTTACACCTAAAGCAATTAGAGAAATAAGAACAAAGAAAACCAAAATTAGCAGAAAGAAAGAAATCATAAAGATCAGATCAGAAATAAATGAAAAAGAAATGAAGGAAACAATAACGAAGATCAATAAAACTAAAAGCTTATTCTTTGAGAAGATAAACAAAATTGATAAACTATTAACCAGACTCCTCAAGAAAAAAAGGTTAAAGACCCAAATCAACAGAATTATAAATGAAAAAGGAGAAGAAACAACTTACATTGGAGAAATACAAAGGATCATGAAAGATTACTACAAGCAATTCTATGCCAATAGAATGGGCAACCTGGAAGAAATGGACAAATTCTTAGAAAAGCACAACCCTCCTAGCCTGAACCAGGAAGAAACAGAAAATATAAATAGACCAATCACATGCACTGAAATTGAAACTGTGATTAAAAATCTTCCAAAAAACAAAAGCCCAGGACCAGATCGCTTCACAGGAGAATTCTATCAAACATTTAGAGAAGAGCTAACACTTATCCTTCTCAAACTCTTCCAAAATATAGCAGAGGGAAGAATACTCCCAAACTCATTGTACAAGGCCAATGTCACCCTGATACAAAAACCAGACAAAGATGTCACAAAAAAAGAAAACTGCAGACCAATATCACTGATGAACATAGATGCAAAAATCCACAACAAAATACTAGCAAACAGAATCCAACAGCACATTAAAATGATCATATACCATCATCAAGTGAAATTTATCCCAGGAATGCAAAGATTCTTCAATATACACAAATCAATCAATGTGATACACCATATTAGCAAATTGAAGGATAAAAACCATAAGATTATCTCAATAGATTCAGAAAAATCTTTTGACAAAATTCAACACCCATTTATCATAAAAACCCTCCAGAATGTAGGCATAGAGGGAACTTACCTCAACATAATAAAGGTCATATATGACAAACCCACAGCCAACATCATTCTCAATGGTGAAAAAGTGAAACCATTTCCACTGAGTTCAGAAACAGGACAAGGTTGTCCACTCTTACCACTATTATTCAACAGAGTTTTGGAAGTTTTAGCCACAGCAGTCAGAGAAGAAAAAGAAATAAACAGAATCTAAATTGGAAAAGAAGAAGTAAAACTGTCACTGTTTGCAGATGACATGATACTATATATAGAGTTTCCTAAAGATCCTACCAGAAAACTATCAGAGCTAATCAATGAATTTGGTAAAGTAGCAGGATACAAAACTAATGCACAGAAATCTCTGGTATTCCTACATACTAATGATGAAAAATCTGAAAGAGAAATTAAGGAAACACTTCCATTTACCACTGCAAAAATAATGAATAAAATACCTAGGAATAAATTTACCTAAGGAGACAAAAGACCTATATGCAGAAAACTACAAGACACTGATGAAAAAAAAAACAAAGATGATACAAACAGATGCAGAGATACACCATGTACTTGGATTGGAAGAATAAACATTGTGAAAATGACTATACTACCCAAAGCAATCTATGGATTCAGTGCAATCCCTATTAAACTACCCATGACATTTTTTCACAGAACTACAACAAAAAATTTCACAATTTGTATGGAAACACAAATTTCCATACAATTGAAGATTCTGAAGCAATCTTGAGAAAGAAAAATGGAGCTGGAGGAATCAGGCTCCCTGACTTCAGACTATAATACAAACTCTAGTAATCAAAACAGTATGGTACTGGCACAAAAACAGAACTATAGATCACTGGAACAAGATAGAAAACCCAGAGGTAAACCCACGCACATATTGTTACCTTATCTTTGATAAAGGAGGCAGGAATATACAGTGGAGAAAAGACAGCCTCTTCAATAAGTGGTGCTGGTAAAACTGGACAGCTACATGTAAAAGAATGAAATTAGAACACCTCTTAACACCATACACAAAAATAAATTCAAAATGGATTAAAGACCTAATGTAAGGCCAGACACTATAAAACACTTAGAGGAAAACATAGGCAGAACACTCTATGGCATACATCACAGCAAGATCCTTTTTGGCCCACGTCCTAAGGAAATGGAAATAAAAAGAAAATAAACAAATGGGACCTAGTGAAACTTAGAAGCTTTTGTACAGCAAAGGAAACCATAAATAAGATGAAAAGACAACCCTCAGAATGGGAGAAAATATTTGCAAACGGAGCAGCTGACAAATGATTAATCTCCAAAATATACAAGCAGCTCATGCAGCTCAATATCTACAAAACAAATAAACCAAATTAAAAATAGGCAGAAGCCCTAAATAGACATTTCTGCAAAGAAGATATACAGATTGCCAGCAAACACATGAAAGGAGGCTCAACATCACTAATCATTAGAGAAATGAAAATCAAAACTTCAATGAGGCTTCACCTCACACCGGTCAGACTGGCCATCATCAAAAACCTACAAACAATAAATGCAGGAGAGGGTGTGGAGGAAAGAGAACTCTCCTGCACTGTTGGTGGGAATGTAAATTGATACAGCCACTATGGAGAGAAGTATGGTTGTTACTTAAAAAACTAAAAATAGAATTACCATACGACCCAGCAATCCCACTACTGGGGATATACCCTGAGAAAACCATAATTCAAAAATAGTCATGTACCTCAATGTTCATTGTAGCACTATTTACAATTGACAGGACATGGAAGCAACCTAAGTATCCACTGACAGATGAAAGGGTAAAGAAGATGTGGCACATATATACAATGGAATATTACTCAGCCATAAAAAGAAACAAAATTGAGTTATTTGTAGTGAGGTGGATGGACATAGAGTCTGTCATTATAGATTGAAGTAAGTCAGAAAGAGAAAAAGAAATATCGTATGTTAACACATATATATGGAATATAAAAAAAAATGTTTCTGAAGAACCTAGGGGCAGTACAGGAATAAAGACGCAGACATAGTGAATGGACTTAGGGGCACGGCGAGGGGGAAGTGAGAGAGTGGCATTGATATATATATACACTGCCAAATGTAAAACAGATAGCTAGTGAGAAACAGCCACATAGCACAGGGAGCTCAACTCGGTGCTTTGTGACCACCTAGAGGGGTGGGATAGGGAGGAGGGTGGGATGGAGACACAAGAGGGAGGGGATATGGGGATATATTTATACATATATTTGATTCACTTTGTTATACAGCAGAAACTAACATAACATTGTAAAGCAATTATACGACAATAAAGATGTTAAAAATTAAATTAAAAAATAAAAAATAAATACTTTATAATTTTTATATTTCTCAAATAATATGTATTTTTTTTAACTTTTTAATCTTTTTCTGTCAAGTAGTGACATTAATTTTGTTCCAGTGATTTTCTTTGGATTTATACCCTTTCATATATAGTAAACTTATATTCTTATATAATTTACTTTTCAGTTCATCCATCTAAAATTCTTTAACTTATTATTTCCAAATTTACAACAGACATAAATTATTACATTTGGTAATGAAAATCAGAATTCTCAACAATTTTCAAATTGTTAATTTTTCTATAATTTTATAAAATTTTATTTACATTTCTCATAATTAAAACTATTTTTTAGTAGTATTTGCAGAGAAATGAGTACTAGGAAATTATCATAAATGTTAGAAAGTATTATTGGTAATATTCAAGTAACATGACATTGGATATCCTAGCAAGATTAACACAATCACATTTCATCATTGCCTTAGGGACGATTTTGCATCTAAAATTTTTTATTTTTGAAATAACACTCATAGGATTTGTATAAAGCATTCCCTATTTGGACATTTATTAATATTCATCTTATTTGCAATAATGACTCACCATTTTCAGCAGACAGTGTGCTCTAAAAATTTGCAACTGTTACAAGCAATTTCTTGGTCGTAACTGGCTACTATTATTAATATATTTTTATATATAAAATTCAGAATTTTTATTTTCACTTTCTAAGTTTGTATTTTCTTTCTTACTCATAATAAACATAATTACATAGAATATTTTACAGAGGAGTCTGAAGAAAAAAAAACAACAGCAGTATAATTACAGAAAATAAACTGTCATGGCAAAATACATCCTGCTTACAAGAACTTTTTTTTTTTTTTTGAGGTACGCGGGTCTCTCACTGTTGTGACCTCTCCCGTTGCAGAGCACAGGCTCTGGACACACAGGCTCAGCGGCCATGGCTCACGGGCCCAGTGGCTCCGTGGCATGTGGGATCTTCCCGGACTGGGGCACGAACCCGTGTCCCCTGCATAGGCAGGCGGACTCTCAACCACTGCACCACCAGGGAAGCCCTCAAGCTTCCAATCTTTAACATCCAGGAATTCACAGTTAAGTCGTTAAAACCAAGTTGTCAATTTTTGAATAGTAGGTTAGTAAATAATTTAAGTTAAATTTCTTACATAGCTTTTATCAAGGTAAATACACCATTGTGAATCTTGCTTTTTATTTAACAAATCCTACCTTTTATTTAAAGTGTCTTAAGTAGACTTTTTCATTTGTATGGTGTGTATGTTATTCTTTTGATTGAATTTTATATCATAATTGATCTATAATGAAACTCAACCTAAATCTTATACCTTATATAAAAGTTAGCTCAATATTGAATGTTTGAATGTAGAATATAAAACTATAAAGCATTTAGAAATAAAAATAGGAGAAAATCTTTGGAAGCTAGGGTTTGGTGAAGAATTCTTAAACATAACACCAAAAGCACAATGCATGCAAGAAAAAAAATGGATAAATTGGACTTTATTAAAATTAAAAATCTTTGTTCTACAAAAGAACTTGTTAAGAAAATGGAAAGATAAGCTATAGACTGGGAAGAAATATTTACAAACCTTTACCTGACATTGTTATGTATATCCAAAAATATCATTGAAGAGAATATATAGATGGCAAATGTGCATAGAAAAAGATGTTCAGCATCATCAGCCATAAGAGAAACACACATTACAATCACAATGAAATATCACTACACATCTATTAGAATGAATAAAATAAAAAACAATGATAATACAAAATGCTGACAAGGATACAGAGAATCTGGATCTCTCATACGTTGCTGGTAGGAATATAAAATGGTACAGACACTCTGGAAAATAGTTTGGCAGTTTTCTATAAAACTAGAAATGTAACCATCACATAACCTAGTCATCATACTCTTGGGCATTTGTACCACAGAAATGAAAGCTTAAATATTTTGGTTACTTATTACTACTATGTTTACAGAATAATCTCTTTTCCTATAAGGGAAAACCTTTTTATTTTCAAATGAATATCTTTTGCAAAACTTAGTAGCCAAATTATAGGTACTTCTATTTTGTTGCTCACATTCTATTTGTGAAAGTGTTGTATTTTTCAAAGATGGCAGCTAAATCTGAGCCAAAAGGAAGAAGATATTAATAAAATAGTTTTTTTTAAGTAGAACAAATAATTTAAAATGTTTTAAATGAGAGAAGGAAATATACTCACCTAAACATCTAGTATATTTGATTGTGATGAAAAGTGTACTAGACAGTTAGATGATAGATAGATAGATAGATAGATAGATAGATAGATAGATAGATAGATAGAGGGACTTTAAAATGTCTGTATAATGCAACTTTAAGTATTGTATATTGAGTGATTCAAGACAAGAATTATAGGGGTGAAAAATAAAGAAACAAACAAAAAACCCAATTACCAAGTCAGACTTCACCATGTTTACAAAATTCTGTTGGGTATTATGTGTGGCATCTGTAGGTAGACACAAAAAGAGGTAAGGCTATGGTTGCTATTATTTAGGAACTTTCTGTTTAATTGTTCAAATAGAAGTAGCACAGCAACAACAAAAAAAACTGAAACAAGATGATGGAGGATATAATTAAATATTAATCTTTTAGTGCCATTTTGTAAATTGCATTACTGACCCTGACTGCTTGTCAAGAATTGGTATAATATAGAACTATGAGCTGGGTTCACTCTTTGCAATGCCATAAGTCCAGAAAGTTCATTACAGAGATAAAAGCCTTCCTAGTACTTTGTAAATATGTTACGGAAAGAGAGAATCAGGAAAGAAGGATAAAGTTAGAGAACATTACCTTCACTCATGCTGGAGGATGAGTTCTACCAAGGTGAAAGCTATGTCTTATTTGTCTTTAGGAAGATTAAAATATGGCAGGAAAGATAAATATTTCATTTCCAACATAAAAAGTTTAAATAAAATGTGATTTACAAAAGAAAGAGATTAATTCCAACTGCAGAAAAGGTTTTACATTTGAACTCACTGTTGAAGAATGAGAAAAGAATAGATGAGATAATATTATTCCAAGATAGAAAATAAACCATAAGAAAAGACACCAAGGTAGATAATCCCATGGCATATTTGAAGACTAGTGAGTAATCTGGGAGAGTATGGGAATTGTCATAAGAAATAAGTCTGGAAATCTAGGTTAAGTTGCACAGTGGATATCAGATAGTAGAGAGCTACATACAGTACAGATTTTGAAACAGAATAGTGATATGATTGAAAAAGTATTTTAGAAAAAATTTTGATGTTAGAATAAAAGCTGGAGGTGTGAAAAGGAAAAGGATAGAGTTGAAAGGAAAGATACTGAAGTCAAGGAGACAAATTAAGAGATGGTTATACCAGTAGGCCAGATTGTAGGAAGTAAGAGTAATTAGGAGACAAGGAGTAATATGCTGGAGAAATGTGAAACCCTATGTAACAATTTTACATATGAGATGGAGAGCAAATGAGAAGACAAGAAAAATATGACTTGACACTTTGGAGGTAGCAGCTGTAGCTATTAACCAGATGAACTCTGAAAGAGTATAATAAACATATATAAGGCTATAAGCTTATAGTACTAAATGCTGGGAGGAGGGACACAGGAAGAGGAGAGGTTTTACTAGGAGGGAGAAAGAGGAAGAGGATCATTGTAAGAAGAGACAACAAATATTTGCTAAGCTTACTTGGCTTTATTTGTTGTACTTTTTTTACTGAGAACACCAGTGAATGCTTTATTGTCCCTGCTCCCAAGGGGCCCATGCTTTCACGGTGAGAATTATATTAAAATTTTAATAAACATGACATATATTAAAACTGAAAAATTAATCAAGTTTCCGTGGAATAAAGAAGTTATTTCTACCTGCACTGAAGTGGAAAACTTAAAAAAATTTTAGAAGGGGGTTGATATTTAAATAGATCTGCATGAAAGTTTTCAAGCTTTATTATGGTTAGACTTTGCAATCGTTAAACCATCATTTACATAAATTCTAATTATACAAATTTCTAGAGCTCTGGATAATGCAGTGACAACACACACATTTATATGTGAAAAGTACTAGTTTGGCTTATAGTCTATATTAATTGAAGATAATTAGAAGAAAGGAACTATACATTATAGAGACAATTGTAACTTGGGAATTTATAGACCAAATTCTGCCTCAGCTTATTTATACACACTCATTAAAGCATTAGTGTATTAACTGTGGCATGTAGATGAACTTGAATGAAAACTGATGAACCAAACAAGAACCACAGGCCCAAATGAGATAAAATATTTCTTGTTTCTGTCTTGTTGACAAGCAAAAGCAAATCACTTAATGCCTTGGAAATCCTTCTCCATCCAAAAATCAATTTGCCATAGCTTCTAATAACATATTTTTGTACAATCAAACTAAAATGATTAAATTCATTTCATAAAATAATTCCTTGACTTTCATATGCAACATAATATTCAACTTCAAATGGGTGGAAAAATAAATATCTGTGATACCTGAATTCTAAAAGCCACATTTATGAATTCCATTGAGCAAAGAAAATTATTTTTCTTCTCATTAAATCTCCTCATTCTAATTTTAATTTCTTTGGCTTGTCAGAGAAAGTAACTGAGATGTAGCCTTAAACAAAATAAGCAGTTCTGCTATATTCAGTTCTTAGAAAGTAGACTTTGATCTTACTCTGAGTGTCAGGAATGCATAAAAATGATACTAGACCATCTCCTTAGCTCTAGGAAATACAAAGTGGCATGGAATAAAGGAGTGAACTAACTCACTTCCAAGTCCAAGTCCAAGTTTTTTCCCAGTATCTACATCTTTAATAGGAAAAAAAGTTTCAGCTGTAACATATAGAGTCTGTTCAAGTCCAGGATTTCTGTGTTCTGTATGTGTTCCCCATTCTGAAGCACTGGGATCAGAAAGAGAGCAACACAATGAATCCTAAGGAAGCAAAGACTCTGGGGCTCCTCATCTTTAGTCATGCCAAACTTAAGAGTACAGTTGAAGAGGTTCATAAACAATCATATATGCTTATATTTGTAAACCTAAACAGATGATGAACGTCCTACTCCCCATTCCCAAGGCTCAAGATGTTATTAAAGAATGCATGGATGCCTCCATCATTTAGGATCTGATCTTTAGCACATTGTGACCTAAAACATTCATTCACATACTTGGCACTATTCTGGGCCCTGAAGAACACTTTTTTCTCTTCATCTCTTGTCTTCTCAAAGAAAACAGTGCCTGCATCCAGATGCTATGAAAGTTGGTATTTTCTCAATCTTCTGCCATCAAAGACTGACTTGGATAATCTGAACTGAATGGTGGATTTGAGTATATAAACAGTAGAAAAGGCAAGGTACCTAACTCTTCCTCTCAGGGTGAATACAGTAGAATATTGTAGAGAAATGTATCATTTCCTAGTGGTGCCATACGTCATTTTTTTCTTTTCTTTTTTCTTTGTAATCTAATTTGTGGCTAATTTTTAATAATGTGACAAAATTTAGTCACGTTTTTCTATTTTATTGTGTTGAAGGTGTTTTTGTCAAGCTGGAAGTGTAGAGATTATTTTATTTAAGAATCTATTGCCTTGATGTATATTATAATTTGTAATAGGTGTAGGATGTGGGCCTCCACTGTCCCAGTTACAGATGCTCTTAACCGTGCCAAACCCGGTGTCATCTCTCAACTTGCTCTTACAGCGTAATCAGCCACATTTGACACAACTGCTCATTCATTCTTCCTTTCTTCAAACACTGTCCTTCCTGGACGTGAGGACTGCCTTCTCTCAGTGTTCTAACTATCTGCTTCCCTGAGCTCAGTCTCCTTAGGTTGTCAAGACTCATTCCTGGCTCACTCCTCATCATTTCAGCTCTTAACACTGGGCTGTAAATATCAAACTCTCATCTGTGATGTCCACATTTATAGCTGCAGCACTGATGCCTCCCTTGAACTTCAGACACGTATCCCTCATCTTCCTATGGATGTGTAACAGACATCACAAATCTAGAATGTTCAAAAACGCAATCTTGTGTTCCATCCCCTAAACATGCCCCTCAAACAGTCTTCTTCATTTCAGCGAATGAAAACTCCTTTCTACTCCAACTCAAAATCCATATGTTGAAGTCTCGTTTTCTCTTACATTTTACATGAATAGATATAACTGTGAAATATATCTAGAACCCAAAGACTTCTCACCACACCCACCACTAAGTTTAATCCAACTAGAATCATTACTCAACTGAAACAGTCTCCTAATTAGTTTCCCAACACCTATCTATGCCTACCTATGGTCACTTTTTCACACAGCTGACATATTACCTTGAAAGCCTGACCAGGTTACTCTGCTCAAAATTATACAGTGAATTTATGCATTTTTCTAATAATGTATTTTCCAGAATAAAAACATGCAATCCGCTTCTCAATTTTAGCATCTTTCTAATTTTTTTTTCAAAATATCTTATTGGACTTTTAAAATTATTTTTATTGTCAATTTCCCACCAGCTTTCCTGAAATATTATTGACATATAGCATTTGTACGGTTAAGGTGTACAATGTGATTTGATACACATTTGCATTGTATTGCAAAATGATTACTACAATAAAGTCACTTAACAACTCCATCCCCTCACATAATTAGTGTTGATAAACTCCCTCAGCAGGTCTAGTGCTAATAAACTCCTTTAGGAAAGTTTGTACTTTTTCCTTCATTCCTAGAAGACAATTTTCTGGGTAAAGCATTCTTAGTTAGCAGTTTGTTTTGTGGGTTGTTTTTTTTTCCAGCACTTTGAGTGTGCCATCCTACTGTTACCTGGGGCTCCTGGGAGCCCACTTCAGGCCTGGTGTTACTGGAGTCTCCTGGGGCCCCTGGAGCCAGTAGCTGCCTGGGTGAAACAGGGGCCTCCATTCCTAGGAGCCCACTGGAAGCCTGGTGTCACAGGAGCCTTCTGGAGTCATTGAAGCCAGCAGGTATGGAGTGAGATGGGTGTCTGTGTTCCCGGGAGCACTGCCATAAAATCCACCTGGGAGCCTTGCTGGAGTAGCAGACTCAGCTGTGCCTTGAGTTTGTGGGAGCCCACCTGGAAATTGCCAAGGATGCCATCTGGGACCCTGCTAGGTGCTTGGGGCCACATGCAGGCAGGAGCTACCTAGAGATGTGGAAGTCAGCCTAGTGCTGGGACAGGCCAAGTCTGGTGTCCACTGTGAAGTCTGGGGCTCACTTTACTCTCCTTCTCCCACAAGGAAGGTGTCTCTCAGCTTGGCTGCCTGGACTTAGGGAAGGAGTAATGGGGGTAAAGGCTTCAAACACTGAGTCAGATAATCTGAACTGAATAGTGGATTTAAGTATTTAAGCAGCAGAGATATTTGATACATAAAAAGATATTTTAAAGATATATATTTAAATATAATTAACAAAAACCTGTGAACCACTCTTAATTTTATGAATTAAAAATTTTTAAAACCATTGCATCTATATAGTCCTCTCTCATCTTGTCCCCTTAATTTTTTGTGTTGTTCATCGTTCTATTTACTTTTCTGGTTTATCTTGGTCAAATACGTAGTTTTCCCTATCAATAAACTGTTTACATTTTATTTTTGTAAAGACATAAAAATGCTATCATACAGTATGAAATCATCTGGGACTTGCTATTTTTACTCTACATTGATTCTAATATCCATCCTTGTTTCTGTATATAAACCTAGCTCATTCATTTTCACTTCCATATAATAATCCATATATCATAATTTATTTATCCATTTCCTGTCAATGAACATTTCATTTCTCTCCATATTTTTGCCAGTGTGAATGGTGCTGATAAGAAAATGTGTGGGCATGTATCCTGATACACATGTGCAAGAGTGTTATTCACATGTATATCCAGGACCAGAATTGTTGGGTTATATAAAATATAAATGTCCAACTTCAAAGTAGGGTGTTACATTTCCTTCCAAAGGGATTGGGCCCAAATAAGTACAACATTTTGAAGTACTGCCTTATTTTTATTTTAAACACATTTTTGTTTGAATTACTTAGTATTTATTTTACTTAGGCACCTGTTTTACCAAGGTGCAGTAAACAAACAAATAAACAAAAACATAGAATTTGCTGGTGGAGTAATTGAACCTAAACAGGTTTTGTAACTTTGAATCTTCTACATTTATTTACATTTTTGAGCTTTAACATTCTCTTTTTAAAAATGAATTTAGTAATAATAGCCACTCAATTTAGTTCTAAAATCAAATATATAATGAGGGATTAGGAAGCTCAGAAGCACCTGAGTAACTCTATCCCTCTCCAGGTTTCTAGATGTAGGAATCTATATGCATGTATCTCATTGTAGGACTCTATTATTTTCCTTAGTGTAATTTCTGGGTTAGAAAATATATGCAAGGAACAGTTAGTATCACCATATCTATGAAATAATATTGGGGTATCCAGTTGAAATAAACATAAAATTGAGTGCAGTTGTGGAAGTGCAATGCTCCTGCTTTTTAATGGTTTTCTTTTTAAAAATAATTTATATATATGAATATATACATATATATGTATATTCATAAACTGCGTTGTAATCTTCAAATAACATAGAAAAGTATTTTTCTTTGATACTAGAAAAAGAATGTCTTTTCCCTCTCTGTTAAAATATTCGTACAGACATTTGGTTAAAAGATTTATAGGGGCTTCCCTGGTGGCGCAGTGGTTGGGAGTCCACCTGCCGATGCAGGGGACACAGGTTCGTGCCCCAGTCTGGGAAGATCCCATGTGCCGCGGAGCGGCTGGGCCCGTGGGCCACGGCCGCTGAGCCTGCGCGTCCGGAGCCTGCACATCTGGAGCCTGTGCTCCGCGCAACGGGAGAGGCAGCGGCGGTGGGAGGCCCGCGTACCGCAAAAAAAAAAAAAAAAAAAAAAAAA
>RJWK010007336.1:0-16407 GCA_004363435.1 Platanista minor | reverse complement strand
CCCTTGGATACAGTGAACGCATTTATACTAATCTTGTACACTCTTCTTCAAGTTCAAACTTTACAACATGATTTTTGCTACTAACAGTACTACTAATAATACATTTTTAAAGAGGATAATTTCGTTTCATCTATTAGGTAATTTATTATAAAATATTGTGATTATATTTTTAAAAGTTCTTTCTTTGGTGTTTCTTTTTTGTAAGACAGTTCAATTTTTTATTTATTTTCACAGTTTCTGTTAAGCTTCTTCCTTGTTTTGGAAAAAATTCTGATGGTTTTCTTAAGTATTATATTTTATGCTAATCTGGTAAAGAGCTATTCTCAAAACAATGATCACTTGCAAAATCTTTACTGGGATTGGATAGACTTTCAACATTTTCTGTCTTTTATCCTAAGAAATATATGGCTTTTTACCTCCTATCTTTTTGCAACAATAAAGTCTACAGAAAATATTTCAAAAAACAGCAAAAAGAAAATATTTCAAAAGTTATTTCAAAAAAAATTCAGCAGTACTTTGTCTAATACATATGGTGATAGCACATTTGAAGAACATAGACTTTAAATAACTGAAAATAATCAACAGTAGAAATGTCATTTGCAGTGAAATCATTAAATTGAAATTAATGGACAAGGGTAAGGTGCAAGGAAATCAAGTTGTCATATTTTGTTACATCTTTGTTTTTATTTTTATTGATATCAATAGTATTTGAAATATAATAGAAATGACACATCATGAATTTGTTGTCTTTGCTGATTATTAAATTCTCCTGATACAGGCTTCACAAAATATAAAATGAAACACTAACAATTTATCTGAGCACTCTGCATTTCTGTGTTAACACAATGATATTTCATTAAACAGAACAATTATCTTCTGCTGCCATTTCCCTGACCCTCAAGTTTATCTTAATTTGTCTTAGATTTTTAAATGAAAAAAATGCAAATAAAAAGATGTTGAAACATGGGGTTGAGTATATTGCATTCCACGTTGCTTTCAGCCACTCCTTTATAAGTTTTACTTGGCCAGCCTATGTTGGAGATTTGTCACTCCTCTGAACTCCTAATGTCTTTTTGCATTATTCATTCAGTAATTTTGTATTTGTCTTACAATGTTTTAATAATAAAATCATATTAGTTCACACAAGTGTTTCACATGAATTAACCTGGGTCTTCAAAATAACCCCCAGAGTTTAGAGAAGATAGGTATTGTTACCCCACTGTGAGGATGAGAAAATACAAATTCATATATTTGCTCTAGGTTGATTGGCTTTTTAGGTGACTGAGGCAGGTCTAAAATCCAGAATTATTTTCCACTGTGTTACAAAACATTGTAATATTATTTAATTCTTAAATTTATGTAGAACTTTGGAATCTCCAACTGGGATTTTTAAGATCTACCATCTTCTTAATTTTTAACTACTTATTAATTTTTCTTATTTTGGTTAATTACCACAAAAGACCTTAAATTATATTTTAGAAGCATCATTCCTATTTAATAAGTGCAGTAACTGGTGCTTAGAGAGATTACATGACTAACCCCAAGGTTATGGTGCCAAGGTTACAGAGTCACTACTAAAATTTAGTTCTTCTATTTTCCTGTACCCTATATTGCCTTTAGGTAGGGAATGAATATAGCTATCAGTAAATCCCTCCTTATACTTTACAGAATATACACATACAGTAAGTATTCTATAAGCTATGAGTAATTTTAATTTAATTTGAAAATAAATTTTACTTTCTCCATATACCTATAAATACATGGATATTTAAATATATAGATAAACAAACTGATGTATGCTATTTCAAAAAGATTTATTTCAGTAAAAATAAATAAATAAGTAACTGGCAGCACTTAAAATGTAAGTCAATTGCAAGAAAGAAAGAACACCCAGAAAAGAGCATGTGGCATATTTAAAGATAAATTTACTGAATATAGTTAAATAGAATTGAACTGAATGTCTGAAATGAAAGTACAGATTACCAAAGTGTATAACTCTGCAAAAACAACACTGTTTTTCAGACAGAAAGTATAAATTTTATTCACCATGTAAGATGTCAAAATATAGGAAAGAAAAATCACCATGGGTCGACTGATAATTATTTTACCTGAAAATTGACATCAGCTATTAAGATGATATTCTCAGTAGATATTCCTGTAAAACTTGGTATGTATAATGAGAAATTAACCCTGGGTAATTTCACAAATATTTGTGAACTGCCTACCACATGCTGAGTATTTTAATATGCTATCCTCACATGGCTGTGTAAGATAGATATTAATTCCATTTGTGAATGACAAGCTGACATTAAGTTTCTAGATCTGAGCTCTACAACAGAGTGACCACTAGCTGAATGTAGCTATATGAATTTAAATTTTAATTAACTAAACTAGAAACAATTAAAATTTCAGTTATTTAGGCATATTTCAAGTGTGCAATTACTACATGCACCTTGTGGCTGCCATAAAATAGCTTCCAATGATCACAGAAACTTTTTTTGCACATCACTGATCAGATATCATAGTTCTTCAAGTACCCGGGACCCAGGAATGCAAATTTATGCTAATTTACTTGTCTGCATTCTCATATGAAATAACCCTATTAAATATTTCTTTAGGAAAGTATTTCTCTAGCACTCTCTGGTGGGAAGAATGAAGGGTCATCTCAGGGATATAAGTATTTAAATTTTTGTCAAGTATACTCCTATAATAGGTATGGATGCCTCAAGCTATCATAGCAGGAAACCCCAGTAATTGATATATAATCTAATAACTTCCCTTGCACTAGTGACATAATCATTAAGCAACTAGCTTTCCAACAGAGAAGATTTTCTTCAGTCATCAGGATCATTCTGATCTGTATAACAGTTATATAAACTATAATATTTTAATTTAGATTTTAAAAAATTTCTTTCAAGGCTAAGAATTCTGTAATACACATAGATGTAAAGCAACTGCATACAGAAAATCTGTGGTATCTGCTTATTTTGACATACAGAAAACAATCTGATAGCCAGTCCCACACCTGCTTTCTTCTGCTCATCATAAAATAAAGCATGGCTTCATGTACCTGTAATTGTGCTCTCAATCAGTTTTCTTATTCACACGCAAGGTTCAGAAAGAAACAGTATTTACACAACTGTAAAGGAAACTAATTACCCAGTCGTTCTTCTAAAAATATGAGTAAATAACCAAGATATTCAACATTTGAGGAATTCCAGTCACTTGAAAGAGAAAGACCAAGATGAGCTAAAAGAAAATGTGATAAGGGAGACTTTGGAAATGGAATAAAAAATAACTTTAAAAACTCTCTAACGTAACGAGATATAATCTAGAAGATATCCTATCTACAAATAAGAAAGTCATCAAAGTACAACCACAGAACAATAAAGAATTTTAAGAGATAATAACATTTTACATATTTATTTTATATTATCTGTGTATTGTATATTTTTGATTAAAAAGAAAAAATATATAAAACAAAGCAGAAGAAATTATTCAGAACATAGTGTAATAATATGGAAATTATAGAAGAAAATACAAGCGATAAAGAATACTTGATGTTTCAATATGTCACCAATAAGAGCCTCACAAAAATTAGCAGAAAAAAATTGAGTAAAATAAATTACTAATGGGACACTTAACAAATTTCCAAGAAATAAACATTGAGAAAAGTCTTCAGTCTGAAAGATCCCTTAAAGTGTTGTTAATAATGAGAGAGAGAGAGGGAGAAAATCATAGACACATACATTTGAAATTTCAGAATTTGAAGGATAATTAATTGTATTTCATAAAAATACAATAAAGCAAAATGAAACAAAAAACTCATGAAAGACCATTAAAAATGAACAAGTAAGCTGAAGACTAGGGAATATTTGAAATGCATATGTAAGTAGCCAAAGTAATTATATCCAGAAAATAATAGGAACTCCAAATCAATGAGTCCAAAACTGGATCTAATATTCCAAATGCCCATTCATAAAAAATGGGTAAACAATTTGTGTTATGAATTATACAAGGGAATACTACACAGCAATAAAAGTTTCTGATATTTTCAATAACATAGCTGAATCTTTAAAACATTATGTTCAGTAAAAGAGGAAAATAAGTATATTTTATGACATTACATTTATGAAACTTTAAAACAAGCTAAACTAATCTGTGATAATAGAAGTCAAACTTATAATAGAAAAGTATTGATTAGAAAAGGACGAAAGGTAAATCCCTCATGTAACTGGAATATAATACCTTTTAACCTGGGAGATAGCTGGGTGCATAAATATGTGATAATTGATCAGGCTTAAGGTACAGATTTTTTCATGTTCTACGGGTAAATTATGCCTCATTAATGAAAAAATAACACCTATGGCAAATCCATCATTAGTAGTAAGACACTAGAGATTTCTTTTTATTTTCATATTTATTTAATTTTATATTTCTTTCCAGTTCACATTTAGTATTTTAAAAATGCAAAACTATAATGTTTTTTATTTTAACACTTTTATGAATGTTAACTACAAAAGATTCTTTTGTTCTCACATTTGTAAGTATTTTGCTACTTTCTGCTTGAATAAATAATGTAATATGAATTATTTACTACAAAATACTTTACAACACTTAAAAAGTAACCAAATAGTGGGAGGGACCAACTGTCATTTAAAGGAAAAAATATATAGCTTTAAATTATTTTATCAGAAAACATAAAGACTGAAGCTAGGTTTATGCTTTGACAAATAATGCTGCTGTAAACATTATTGTGTATGTTTCTTAGTACATGTATGTGAGAGTTTCTCCTTGATTATGTAATTAGATAATACCATCTAGGTGTTACCAAAGTTCTTACATGGACTACAGTAGTATTATCTGACTAAGCCTAGCTCAGGAAATCTGTCATCAGTGTTCCTTCTACCTGGAATTTCTTCCCTGTGAGTTTCTCATGCATAGTTTTTCCTCATCATTCAGGTATTTGTTCTATTGCTTTCTCAAAGAGGATTTCCTTTGCTCTAATCTCCATCTCACCCTATGACTTTCTCTCCCATTATCCTGTCTTATTTTCTTTTTCATAATACTTTTCAGAATCTGAAATGATCTTAGTTTTGTGTATAATTGATTTTTCATTTGTTTTCTCTAATTTATTATTCATTGTACTTAGGACATTAATGAACATATTATTTCAGCTCAATGGTTTGCTAGCTATTATTTACTATTCACTTACTTAGTGCCATAAATTTAAATCTCACTAGGATGGAAAAGTAGATATTTCCATCTTAATATACCCAAAATAGAATCCCTGAGCCACAATCCTCACTTTCCATTCTCCACAAATTCTTAGTGTTAGAAAAAAGTTCCTGGTACAGAGAAGGTGTTCCATTTAAAAAAATTTATTGAACAGATGATTAAGTGAATAAATGAATGACAACCCTCAGGTTATAGGGTTTACTATTGTGCAGATGAGTACAACTTTGTCAAAGAATCATATAGGACTGAGGGAAATGGTTAATTTCATTTAATTTTTCTTAACTATAACATCTTAAAAATATACTAAAACAATAAGGAAAGTCGTTGCAAATAGCAGCTATTTGTATTTCCATGTGCCCTGTTGATTCTCATCTTCACACAAGTATAAACTTATATAGTTGTAATCATAGTCATTAAAAGGAAAAAATAAACGTTTAAATTTTTTATAATTTAAAATATAATTTAAATTTAAAATATAATTTAGATATCTTTGTAATTCTAATTTAAATAGATGGGTAATATTCTATTGAATAGTTGAACCAGAAATTTACCTACTAATAATGGATATTTTGGTTATTAGTAATATTCAGTGCAATGAATAAGTGTACATTTTCCTTCCTACAGCTTTTATAGTCTGCCTTATTTCCTAGTGTTAAATTCTAAAATTACATTAATCAAATAAATATTATAAACATTCTTATGTCCCTTAATATAAATTACAGCAGGTATAGAAAACATATCATAAAGTTTGTTATATCCTTAGGACAGTACATGGCATGTGGTGAACATATAATGAATGTATAATTAATTTATTAAAGAGTAAATGCTATCAAAATTGTTTTCCACAGACACATGTTAATGAATATTACATATGAATATCAATTGATATTTATGATTTTCCATAAAAAGTATCTGATTGATTGACTGTTACATTTGGTCAAATAATTTTCAGTATTGAATATTTTATTCAATACTGTCTTTACACATGAACTAGTGGGGCTCTGCCCTGAAACCTGCATCTCTGTGGGTATCATGTTTTTCAGTGACTTCTTCAAATTTTTCGAGTTCAATTCGAGTTCCTCGGGCTGGAAGAGGCCAGCAGTGCTCCCCATGCAGGGTGCTTCAAGACCGGGCTGGGATCCACATGCATCCTGGTGGCCAAGAAGCACCTATAAAAATTTTCTAAATCACTTCCTCTGCCCAGGACTAGCCGTGGTGTATTGTCCTATGGGCAGTCACCCTACCCAAGAATTGGAACTGACATGGGACCTGTCCCAATTTCTTTCCTTTAGGTCACTTTTCAACCATGCATTGGGTTGATCAGATGTTCTGAGGATCTCCAGTAATCATAATTGTTGGGTTGTCCTAGGGTCCCATGGCCTGATCCAAATTCCAGGAGAGTGGTCTGGTACATAGATTACTCCCACCAGGCAGCTTGGTATTTATTTCACAGGGTGATATAAGATCGGGCCACCAGATTGGTGTAGATAATCTGATTTTGAGTGGCTCTCACTGACATCATTCCCAGGATGAGTTCAGAGCTCTGGGCTACTAATGGTTCAATACCCCATATTGCTCTTGAGCTGGGGTTCTAGGCCCATACATCATGAAGATACAGTGGTGCCACCTCCAATCTTCAGCACCCAAGAATTATGAGGATGGTAGTAAGCATCCTTTATCTTTCATGCCCTTGAAATTGTACTCAAGAGCTCATTCTAACACTTCTATTGCCTCCACATGATGTGTTAGGTAGTCCTTATGGAGTAGTCATGAATACTTACTTTTAGTGTTTTTAAGGCAGTTGCCCTGCAAGCCCAGTAGTCCTCCTGATAGATGCCCTTTATTGTCGCCGATAGAATGGTGACATCAAGCTCTCCTGGGTTTGCCTAAAGCCATGCTAGAAGAAAGACAGACACTTTTTGCCCAAGTGGGGCCACTCTTCACACCCTTTCCTGGACACCTCACTATCCTCCCACTGGTGGTACTGTGTAGAAGCCAGGGGTGTGGCCAATACTGAGAGATATCATATTCTATGAATGCAGTGTTTAGGTCTAAAGAGTTCAAAAGAAGGTAGGGAAAGGGATTATTCTATAAAACCCCAAATGGTACATTTAACATAACTAGAAAGCAAATTATTGTTCTGCATATTATTCTGCACATGCTGGTTAAGTTTGCCTTTGTTGTCATCATCATGAAGCACAGTAATACTGTTAAGAGAGTAATCAGCTGTAATTCTCAGAGATACAAAGAATAAGTCAGTATCAAGAATAATGATGCATTCTATAAATGGCATTAGGAAACTTCAGAGGGAAGAAATTCCACATTATTCCTACACAAACGTGGGGCCCAAACAGTCATAGCATTAAAAGAATAATAACATTGTTAACCTGTTTCTTGCAGGGGAAAAAAAAATTAGGAATGGCACATTTGATGGCATCTAGATAAAGAGAGAGTTCTTGGATCTGAAGAGAAAGAGATTATGTCTGATTAAACAATAAAGAATGTAAGTAGTTCTTCTCTACCCTTTACTCTGGCTTTATAAAAAAATTTCTATACCCCACATGTGATCACAAATTTTAAACAAATTTTTATATCAAGTTGTTCACATAGATGAGGCCCTGAATAAAACTATTTGCCTGAGATCTTGCAAATCCAGATTGGACCTGTTCCTACTACTTCTAATGCTTTCAAATTTTCCAGTTATTTTAATTCACTGTTAACATTTTTCCGCCAAAAACACATAAACCAAGGAAGTCCTTTGTCAGTTTGAGGAAATTATAGATAACCCCATGAATTCAAGGTAAAGTCAAATATTATACCTAATGGAATTTGACTTAATATTTCTATATCCATACTGATTACATCCTAAATAATTACATCCCTTGTGAATGAAGAATTTATTATTTTTCACACTAGTGGAAAATGAGAAGCCATCTAAATGTCTAAATAGCTAGGTGAAGAAAGTCACTATATAACCAATTAGGGTCAATTATTTGCCTGGTAACTCTTAACTCAGAAAGTGTTTGTGGTGTAATTTTTAAAGACAATTTCACTCCAAAATATACCAAACATTAAAGAACATATAAAATGTGAACCTATTGCTTTAATCATTATAAAAGTGACTGTCTATTACCCAAGTTAAGGTATATAATATCACTATGAACTTCGAAGTCTTTTTATGCCCTATCAAATCTCTTATTCTCTCCCAAGAAATGTATGTTTTCCTAAATCTAATACTAATATCACTTTCATCTTTATACTTTTAACCATCTGTGTATTTCTAAACAAAATCTACATGGTTTTGATCATATGTTCTGTAATAAGTTGTAGTTTATTTTTGCTTGATTTTGACATTTTTATATGATACTCATCTGTGACTTTTTTTCTCAACAATATATTTTGTTTGGTTGTTGATCCTTATTGATATTTGTAGTTAAAGTTTATTTATTTTGTGTAGCATTCCTTAGTACAAATACATTTTTTAAAATGTATCCATTTAACCACTGAAGGACCTGAAAGTTGTTTCCAGGTTTTTCTATGACAAATAATGCTACTGTAAACATTGTTGTATATGTTTCTTAGTGCAGGTAAGTGAGAGTGTCTCCTTGATTATATACTTAGGAGTGAATTGCTAAATTGTAGGATTTCATCTCTTTAACTTTTCTTCATGATGCCAAATTGTTTTCAAAGTGCTGTGTCAGACTGCTGTGTCTGAAAGGCTACATAATGTATGATTCCAACTATATGACATTCTGGAAAAGGCAAAACTTAGGGAGGCAATAAAGGGATCAGTGCTTGCAGGGGTTGTGAGGAGACAAAGAGATGAATAGGCAGAACATTGTGGACTTTTAGGGCAGTGACACTACTCTGTATGATACTATAATGATGGATATACTTCTCAAAATCCACAAAATGTACAACGCCAAATAGGACAACCCTAATGTAATTGTGGATTTTAGGTGATGATGCGTCAGTGTAGGTTCATGGATTATAAAAAATGTACCACTCTCAGGCAGGAGGTTGATAGTAGGAGAAGCTGTGTGTGTGGTGAGGGGGCCATATATGGGGATTTTCTGCCTTCGCTGCTTTATTTTGCTTTGAACTTTAAACCACTCTAAAAGTAGTCAATTTAAAAGACTACATTTTACCTCAATTGACATAAAAATAGAAAATTGAATAGTCTTATTTGTAGTAGGAAATTAATATATAATTAAAATTATTCCATTTAACTTCCTTCATTAATTCTTTCAATCATTTGTAAAATAAACATGTTGATACCCAAATTTAAATAGAAATGCTATAGGATAAATATAGTTAAAATAATATTGCAGAAAAAACTGAAAATATATATTTAAAGTTATAAAAATATAAAGTTATAGTGAATGAGATAGGATGTTGGTGCAAAGAAAGAAAAATAGGCCAAAAGAAAAAAATAGAAAGTTTAGATAGGGACCCACACATGCACACTCACTAATAGAGATAAATAATTTACCTTATTTCACAGAAAAATATGGCACTGAATCATACTGTAAAAGAAACTGTCCTGGGCTTCCCTTGTGGTGCAGTTGTTGAGAGTCCACCAGCTGATGCAGGGGACACGGGTTCATGCCCCGGTCCGGGAGGATCCCATGTGCTGCAGAGTGGCTGGGCCCGTGAGCCATGGCCACTGCACCTGTGCGTCTGGAGCCTGTGCTCTGCAGCGGGAGGGGCCACAGCAGTGAGAGGCCTGTGTACTGCAAAAAAAACAAAACAAAACAAAAAAACTGTCCTTTCAATAAGTAAATTGCATATTCATGTGAAAAAATAATAAACCTTAACATTAACTCAAACTATTTTTAAACTGCATATAAATAATCCCAAACCAACTGACAAGTAAACAATATAGAATATAGAAAAACATATAGAAAAACAATTCCATGACATTGAGGTATACAAAGATTTCTTATACAGTGAACAAAAAACTAACCATAAAATAATTTGGAAATTGGATTTCTTGAAAATTAAGATGTTTTGTTCATCAAAAGATGCCTTTAAGAGACTGAAAGATAAGGTATAGACTGAAAGAAAATATTTGTATTACATATGTTTGGCATATTACTCAACATCAGAATATAAAAAGAACTCCTACTAATTAATACTGGGGAAAAGAGAACAACAACAAAAAGACGTGTAAAAATTCATGGATAAAGCTATCAACATAGCTTTTACTCAGATGAAAGCATGCTTAATATTGTTAGCCAATTAAAATCCTAATAAAATACCACCATATATACTAAAGAAAAGTTCAAATAAAAATGCTTGATAAAATCAAGTCTTAGTGAGGATATGGAGCAATTGGTGCTCCCTTCATACATTCTTATGGGAGTGTAAATTGATACAACCCCTATGGAAAACTTTTTGTAGGATTTAATATACTATGAAAATGCTTTTCCTGTGACCCAACAATTCTACTTTGATGTGTATGACACAGGTAAATGACCACTTACGGCCACCAAAAGATGGGTGCAGAAAAAATCACAGCAGCTTTAACACTATTAGTCAAAATGGAAACAACACATATGTTTATCAAAAGCAGAACAGGTCAATTGTGATCCATCTTTCAATGGAATTCTATTCAGCATAATTACAGCCATGTGCAATATGGATCTTATAGACAGAAGCCAGAACACAAAGCACATAGACTATGATTACATTCATATGATGTTCAACAACAGGCAAAAGTATTGCTTGGCAATAAAATTTAGAAAACTGGTTGCATAATATATAAAATGTTTAGCTATGTAGTTAAATTTTTACATCATGTAGTTTTCCTCAATTAAATTTTTCTTAAAAATAAATCATATATTCCTTTTTGATGACAATTCCAGCATGGATACCAGGATTATATTTATTATTTCATAGTCTAAAATTGTTATTAAACTGTTTTCTGCTTTCCAGTTTTGCTCTTTGGAACTCAGCTGTTAGTTTAATTGTCATTTTTCTCTTGTTTTATTTTTGATAACCACACTGTCTTTTTTTGGACAGCTTTAAGAATCTCGTGTGTCTGAGTGTCTGTGTGTCTGTGTGTATGTGTGTGTGTGTGTGTGTGTGTGTGTGTGTGTGTGTTGTGGGATACCATTTCAGTTCAATATGTTTAGGTGAGAGCATTGTTTGTGATTCACTGAGTTTCCTGAATCTGAGAATTGATATCTTTCATAACTTTGAGAATTTTTCATTTATTACTAATTAGAATATTGTCAGTCATTTGTTCTTTTGATCCTCTTTGTTTTAACTTCCTAATGTTCCATGTAGATATGTTAAAGTTTTATTATTATTGCCACAATGTTTCAACGTATGCTACATATTTCTCAATTTTGTGCTTATTTGTGCTAAATCCTGTGTAGTTTTTTTTCTTTTTTTTTTTATCTTTATTGGAGTATAACTGCTTTACAATGGTGTGTTAGTTTCTGCTTTATAACAAAGTGAATCAGTTATACATATACATATGTTCCCATATCTCCTCCCTCTTGCATCTCCCTCCCTCCCACCCTCCCTATCCCACCCATCCAGGTGATCACAAAGCACCGAGCTGATCTCCCTGTGCTATGTGGCTGCTTCCCACTAGCTATCTATTTTACGTTTGGTAGTGTATATATGTCCATGCCACTCTCTCACTTTGTCACAGCTTTGTTACTGTTGAATGAAAGGTCTATCTATTCTTTGATTCATGTATGGATTCTAAAATGGGAAATACCTTCAGGAAGTCAGCAAATTGGTGGAGAATGATGTTGGAGTATTTTTTTTTAATTGTTCATGCCATGGTTGCCAGTGGTTATGTTCCCCTAAAGAACTAACTAATCCTGAAGTTTTGTAGAACCAATGAGTAAATATTATTTTTGATATTATATTGAACTATTCTTTTACAGGTATTATTTTATAAAATATTTTCATTAGTAAAAGGAGATTATTATACCTAATCCATAGAGCATATCAGTGATGCTTAGTATAATGTCTGTCTTATAGTAAGAGTTCAATAAATATTACAGACTTCTGTATTATTATTACTGCTTTCATTATTATTATTATCATCATGGTAATTCAATGTGAGTGCTATTTTCATTGGTGTACAATTGTCTCTGAAAGACTTAAACAGAAAGAAAAGAAGGAAGAGGGCAATAGTAATAATTACTTCTGACTAAATGTGTACAAATAGGTGAAAATATACAAAGTATTTTCTTTACAATTAAATTGAATAGCTTTCATAAAGGTAAGCCAGATCACATATATTTAATAAAACAATGTGGCTTGAATTATTCACTAGTAGCTCTGTTACCAAACACAGACAAACCATCTTAAGCAATATAATCAATTCCAGGTATCATCAAGCATTCAGTTAACTGGTGACATTTTATACTATACCAGTATTCTTTGAGTACAAAGAATACAAAGTCCAAAATTGTCTTTGCTAATAAAAAACAATTATATTTTTATATCATAAGACTACAAACAAGACTGTGATTACCATTTAATCATGTATTATTGAAAAGCAATTACTCTTAGTATTTTCCACTACATACACCTATAATCTTTTCCTGACTTTTCTTATTTCTTCTTTTTTCTCTTAATGTTGTGACATTATTTTCATTCTTTTCTATTACTGTAAAACTCTGTTATGTTTTCTCACAGTATTTTTAACAATACTTAAGTCAGCACTATTAATGCTTATAGAGTATAGACTAAATTCATACAAAAGTACTAATGTTTATACGTGGATATGAATCATATGTGGCCTCTTACATAATTAGTTTATGATCCAGTCAATTAAATTGTTAAATTTATTTTTCTGATTGCCAGATAATAATTTTTTCCATTCTATTTTTGCAACATTTCACTTTGGAAGACCCCACTGAGTTGGTAAGAATAGATATGGTGAAATAACACGAATAATAACAATAACAACTAAGGTCGATTTTCTCTTTCTACTGCCTGATAAGAACTCCATAGTTCTTATATAAATCACGTATAATTTAACCTTTATGATAACGTCATGAAATAGATAACTTTATTCCTATTTTAGAGGTAAAAATACTGAGGATCTGAAATATTAAGTGCTTTAACTAAGTCACAGTCCTAAAAAGTAGAGGAGGTTAGATTTATGCTAATGGTTTATCTGGAACCAGAACCCAAACTCTTACACAGAAGTACACTAAATAGAAATATGTTCTTAACTATCAAAAACGGAAATGTCAGCGTATACACAAATTCTTCCAACAGTTCTATGAATGTTTTATCTTTATTTTGATTTCTGAAGCATTAATTTCTTAAGTGTTCTTTAGTGGTCTAATGGATGCAATCTCCGATGTTAATTATAGAGAGAAATCCTAAAGTAATTACTACATAATTTTCACTCTAGTGAAATAAAGATAACGATATTTTTGTCTTAGGTTAATATTTAATTCCAAACATCTATAGAGTTAACTTATCAACAATTGTACTTTTATATTTAATTTTTAAAAATAGGCTAAAATAAAAACTACTGCTATTTCTCAAGCCTGGAAAAGATGATGAAGATATATTGAAATTAATCACTTGCATAGATTGTATTTAAAATATTCTTTCATTGATCATTATGACTTTTTCCTAAAGTATAAATTTTCTGTACACTGCCTTTGCAGTTAGACTTCTTGTTTTCAGAGAGAAGCTTGTAAACAGTATTTATGTACTTACAATTTCTGAATTTGCTCAGATTGTATATATTATTTTTACACTTAAGTGTATTTTCAAGTGCTTTTCAAGTATTTCTAATTTGGGTGTGGGGGATAAAAATATGCCTTTAAACAACAACAAAAAGTTCCTACTCAGTTTGAGAATCCATTAAGAGTTAAAGAAATGTATCTTTTGGAGCATACAGAAGAGAGAAAAGTGAGATTCTTGCCAGTGACACAGGCCTGGGTGGCCACGGGAAGCCAAGGATACAGCATTACACTTATTCTTCATGTCTCCATAGGCTTCTCTGGGTTGTGACAATTTTTCATACTTTCCTCATTTTTGATGACCTCGAAAATGTTGGGGAGTACTGCCCTGTTCTAAAGCCTCAGAGTCTTCTGCTTCAGTTGGCAGAAAGGGAAAGAGACAGTGAAGGAACCATTTCAGATTCATAAAAACACCAGCTTAGAGGGGTTGTCCATCCTTTTTTATTTCTTGTATGGAGATATGGAGATCTCCTCTAGCACCCAGTGCTAAGGCAACATTTCCAATTTGAATATTCCATTGCTCAGGCTGTTACAGGCAGCCCAATATTAGGAAGAACAGCCAAGTAGCTGACAGAGTCTAGGTGCTCCAGCCAGGTGTCAGACCTGAGCCTCTGCAGTGGGAGAGCTAAGTTCAGGACATTGGTCCACAACAGATATTCCAGCCCCACCTAATATCAAATGGCAAAAGCTCTCTCAGAGATCTCCAGCTCAACAATAAGATCCAGCTCCACTCAACGACCAGCAAGCAACAGTGCTGGACACTCTATGCCAAGAAAACTAGCAAGATGGGAACACATACCCACACATTAGCAGAGAAGCTCCCTAAAATCATAAAAAGTTCAAAGACACCCCAAAACTCACCACCAGACATGGCCTTGCTGACCAGAAAGACAAGATCCAGCCTCATTCACCAGAACACAAGCACCAGTCCCCTCCACCAGGAAGCTTACACAGCCCACTGAACACACCTTAGCCACTGGAGACAGACACCAAAACAATGGGACCTGTGAACTTGCAGCCTGCAGAATGGAGACCTAAAACACAGTAAGTTAAGCAAAATGAGAAGACAGAGAAATACACAGCAGATGAAGGAGCAAGGAAAAACCCACCAGACCAAAGAAATGAAGAGGATATAGGCAGCCTAACTGAAAAGCAATTCAGAGTAATGATACTAAAGATGATACAAAATCTTGGAAATAGAATGTAGAAAATAGAAGAAACGTTTAACAAGGACCTAGAAGAACTAAAGGGCAAATAAACAATGATGAACAACACAATAAATGACATTAAAACTTCTCTAGAATGAATCAGTAGCAGAAAAACTGAGGCAGAAGAACGGATAAGTGACCTGAAAGATAAAATACTGGAAAAAACTACTGCAGAGCAGAATAAAGAAAAAAGAATGAAAAGAATGAAAAGAATTGAGGACAGTATCAGAGACCTCTGGAACAACATTAAACACACCAACGTTTGAATTATAGGGGTCTCAGAAGACGAAGAGAAAAAGAAAGTGACTGAGAAAATATTTCAAGAGATTAGAGTTGAAAACTTCCCTAATATGTGAAAGGAAATAGTCAAGTCCAGGAAGGCAGAGAGTCCCATACAGGATAAATCCAAGGAGAAACACGTCAAGACACATATTAATCACATTATCAAAAACTAAATACAAAGAAAAAATATTAAAAGCAACAAGGGAAAAGCAACAAATAACATACTAGGGAATCCCCATACAGTTAACAGCTGGTCTTTCAGCAGAAACTCTGCAAGACAGCAAAGGAAACCATAAACAAGACCAAAAGACAACCCTCAAATGGGAGAAAATATTTGCAAATGAAGCAACTGACAAAGGATTAATCTCCAGAATTTACAAGCAGCACACGCAGATCAATAACAAAAAAACAAACAACCCAATCCAAAAATGAGCAGAAGACCTAAAAAGACATTTCTCCAAAGAAGATATACAGACTGCCAACAAATACATGAAAGAATGCTCAACATCATTAATCATTAGAGAAATGCAAATCAAAACTACAATGAGATATCATCTCACACCAGTCAGAATGGCCATCATCAAAAAATCTAGAAACAATAAATGCTGGAGAGGCTATGGAGAAAAGGGAACTCTCTTGCACTGCTGGTGGGAATGTGAATTGATACGGCCACTATGGAGAACAGTATGGAGGTTCCTTAAAAAACTACAAATAGAACTACCATATGACACAGCAATCCCACTACTGGGCATATACCCTGAGAAAACCATAATTCAAAAAGGGTCATGTACCAATATGTTCATTGCAGCTCTATTTACAATAGCCAGGACATGGAAACAACCTATGTGTCCATCATCAGATGAATGGATAAAGAAGATGTGGCACATATATACAATGGAATATTACTCAGCCATAAAAAGAAACAAAATGGAGTTATTTGTAGTGAG
>RJWK010007335.1:0-50148 GCA_004363435.1 Platanista minor | reverse complement strand
CATTTTCTCCATAGATGACTTTACCTTCCACAAATAAAGACAATTTAACTTCTTCCCTCCTAATCTGGATGACTTTCTTTTGTTTATTGCACTGGCTGAACCCTCCAGTACAATGATGGACAGAAGTGGTGAGAGTGGACATCCTTTTCTTATTTCTTATCTTTTTTTTTTTTTAACATCTTTATTGGAGTATAATTGCTTTACAATGGTGTTAGTTTCCGCTTTATAACAAAGTGAATCAATTATACATATACATATGTTCCCATATCTCCTCCCTCTTGTGTCTCCCTCCCTCCCACCCTCCCTATCCCACCCATCCAGGTGATCACAAAGCACCGAGCTGATTGCCCTGTGCTATGCGGCTGCTTCCCACTAGCTA
This sequence comes from Platanista minor, assembly GCA_004363435.1. NCBI lineage: Eukaryota > Metazoa > Chordata > Mammalia > Artiodactyla > Platanistidae > Platanista > Platanista minor. The sequence continues at coordinate 49,769 of RJWK010007335.1, read as the reverse complement.
TCAATTTTACATTTGGTAGTGTATATATGTCCATGCCACTCTCTTACTTTATCACAGCTCACCCCTCCCCCTCCCCATATCCTCAAGTCCATTCTCTAGTAGGTCTGTCTTTATTCCCATCTTGCTCCTAGGTTCTTCACGACATCTTATTTTTTCTTAGATTCCATATATGTGTTAGCATACGGTATTTGTCTTTCTCTTTCTGACTTACTTCACTCTGTATGACAGACTCTAGGTCCCTCCACCTCACTACTCTTGTTCCTTATCTTGAGAGCTAAGCATTCACTGCTTTATCATTAAATATGATGTTAGCTATAGGTTTCCAGGGGATACAGGTGGAAGAACGTTCTGTATATTCCTATTTTATAAAGTTTTTATTAGGGATGGATATTGGACTTTATTAAATGCTTCTTCTGTATACATAGAAGTTATCATGTGGGTTTTTTTCTTTTTTTGACTGTTAATGTGGTGATTTACATTGATTTTTGAATGTTAAACCAGATTTACATTTCAGAAATAAAACCTTCTTGGTTCTGATATGTTACCCTTTTTATGTAATGTCAGACTTGACTTGCTAAAATTTTGTTTAGAATGATTTGGAAATTAATTCCTTCTTTTCAAATTTCTAGAAGAGTTATTGTAGAATCAATATTATTATTCCTCTAGGTTTAAGAATTTATTGGTGAAGCCATCTGGGTCTGGAATTTTCTCTATCAGACAATTTTTTAAACAAATTCTATTTCTTGATTAGTTTTGTTGTATTTCTTGAGTGAACTCTGTTATTATGTCTTTCCAGGATTTACCCATTTTATTTAGATTACCATAATTACTATGATAATAATAATTGCCATAATTATTACTCATAATATCATCTAATTATCTTTTAAATACCTTTAAAATTAGTAGTGATGTCAAGTTCTTTTTCCTGACTATTTCTGTCTCCTTCCTTTTTGTTGTGTTCAGTCTGACTAGATGTTTGTCAATTTTCTGAACTTTTCAAAGAACTAGTTTTTGGTTTCATTGATTTTACCATTGTTTTTCTGTTTTCTATCTCACTGATTTTCATGCTGATCTTTATAATTCTTTTTTTCTAATTACTTTGTGCTTAATTTGCTCTTCTTTTCCAGTTCCTTAAAGTGGAATTGAATTCAATTATTTGACAGTGTTCTTTTCTACTGCAGTATTTAGTGTTATACATTTCCACTTAAACACAGTTTCAGTGCAGTCACACAGATTTCTGTATAATGTGCTTTTATTTTAATTTACTTCAAAATACTATCTAGTTCATTTTTTATTTCTTTTGTGACCCATAGTTTACTTATAATTGTGTTATTTTACTTATAAATATTTGGAGATTTTTTTTTTAGAGATCATTTTGTTACTGATTTATATTATAAATCCATTGTGGCATAGAACATATATTGATCAACTTGTATCCTTTTAAATTTATCCAGAATTATTTTATTCCCTGCTTACTTTGCTTGATTCTCTTTTCTTTCTGAATCTTTTTCTAGTTTCTCTTGCTATGTCTTGAGGTTCACTCATCTTCTTTTCTGCAATACCTAATTTGCTATTAATCTCATATGGAGTATTTTTTTTAAATCTTACCCAATTGTTTTTATCTCCAAATGTTTGATCTAAATATTTTTATGTCAGTTCTGTCTCCTTGAACATATGAAATACAGTTATAATTGTTTCAATATCCTTGTCTGTCAATTATAATATCTCTCTCAATTCTGCATTAATTTTGATTGTTTAATTGTCTCTTTATTATTGGTCATAGTTTCTTGCTTCTTTGCATGCCTGGTAATTTTTTATTGGATGATAGATATTGTAATTTTATCTGGGTAATTTTTATATTATTAAAAACATCCTTGAGTTTTGTTGTGGGATGTAGTTAAGTTTTAATGTTTTTCTTTAAAAAAGTTATAATCAGATCTGGAGTGGTGCTTAGTTTAGGGTTATTTATTCTCCATTACTGACATAGGATCCTTCTGTGAACTTTACTCAATGCTCATGAGTCATGAGATTTTTCTGGGTTGTATGGTAGTAACATCACTATTCCCAGCCTTCTCACCACTAATTCTTTAGATGATTCTTCCTTTAGCCTTCGATATTTTCCTCACACTTGTGTATTAGCTGTACTCAAGTCTTTGAAGCTCTCTCTAAATATCTATCTCTGAAGTTCTATCCCCTCCAGAACTCAGCCTTACAAATTCTGTATGGTCTATCTTCACAGGCTCTGAGCTCTGACTCCTCAACTTAAGGAGTCCTCTGGTCTCCTTCTGGGTTACCCCTTTCTTCCCCATGGCCTGGGAACTCTCTTAAAGCAATGAGCTGAGACAATCAGAGAGTTCACCTCATTTACTTCCCATCTTGTAAGAATTACTGTCCTTTATTGCCAATTTTAAAGTATCTTAAAATCATTGTTTTATATATATTTTGTCAATTTTTGGTTATTTTAGTCAGGAGAGTAAATCAATTATCTTTTTATTCATTTTGACTATAAACAAAGACCCTTACACCATCTTAAAATATTTCAAAATTTTCAAATAATTTTTTATACTTTATTAAACATTAAATTTATAAATTTGAGATATGTAAGATATATACCCTAAGAACTGTGGGTATATTAATTTCAAGTAATATAATGTAGATGATTGTTTTCCTTATTTGAAAGTTCTAAAACCAAACATTTAAACAAGAAGAAAGCTCAACATAGCACAAAGTAGAATAAAACTTGTTTTGTTTTGTTTTTTAGTTTAATTTTCAAAATACAGGTGCTCTAAAATAAAATGTTTTTTCTATTCCTATTTGATTATAATACATAATGCATGAGACAAAACTGAATGGATTACAAACAAACAAAAAGAAATTAGCTAGAAGGAGGAAATGTTGATGAACACTTTTATTATTTTGATTTTTCTAAGAACATGTTAAATCTCTAAAAAATTGGTTAGTATTACTTAATTGATGGAGGAGGCCCCAAAATAGAGCAAAGCAAAGCTATCCTACCACTGTTAATATTCTTCTTTCAGATGGTAGAATAAATTTTTTCACTCCGTTTTTTTAGAAATAAATAAAATTCAAAGTAATTACCATTAGTTAGAGCCACAGAAAGTAGCCTTCCAGTTAGACAAATGTTTCCAGAAGATTCCTAATGAGAGTATCTTCTCATCTGGATCCCTCTGCAGACAGACTCAACAGGAAAACAAAACAATTACCCTAGGATATCTGATTCTGAAACCAGAATAGAAGAGTTTTAATGAAGAATGCAAAAACATAAGCAGATACTTCATAGTTACCTCCTGCCTATCTCTTTCCACTCTATTTCAGGATTTCATTACTTTTCATATGCAATTCTGTAATAGCCTTCTAGGTGTTCTGAACAACTCCCAACTTTCACAACTTCAAATTGTTTTTCAAACTTCTGCTGGATGAATTTTCACAGGGTCCAATTTTCACAACATCAAATCCCTGTGCTCAAGAACTCAGGATGGTTTGATTTAACCATCACAACCATAGCTAATCAAAATTAAGTGCCTGCTTTTAAGGCTGTTGTATACATCAAAACTGGCTTTTTCATCGTCTTTGCTTTTTTAACCATTTTTTAAATTGAAGTAGAGTTAATTTACAATGTTGTATTAGATTCAGGTGTACAGCAAAATGATTCAGTTATATATCTTTTTTTTTCAATTTCTTTTCCATTATAGTTTATTACAATATATTGAACATAGTTCCCTATGCTATACAGTAGGTCCTTGTTGTTTGTCTACTTTATATATAGTAGTATGTATTTGTTAGTTCCAAACTCCTAATTTATCTTGCCCTCCCCCCCCACCTCAGCTATCCTCTTTGGTAACCATAAGTTGGTTTTCTGTGTCTGTGAGTCTGTATTGGCTTTGTAAATAAGTTTATTTGTATCATTTTTTTTAATTCCACATATAAATGATATTGTATGATATTTCTCTTACTCTGTCTTACTTACTTCACTTAATATGATAATCTCTATGTCCGTTCATGTTGCTACAAAAGACATTATTTTATTTTTTTGGCTGAGTAATAATCCATTGTATGCACAAACCACATCTTCTTTATCCATTCATCGGTTGATGGACATTTAGATTGTTTCCATGTCTTGGCTATTGTAAATAGTGCTGCTATGAACATTGGGGTGCATTTATCTTTTCAAATTAGAGTTTTCTCCAGATATATGTTCAGGAATGGGATTGCTGGATCTTATGGTAGTTCTATTTTAGGTTTTGAAGGAATCTCCATACTGTTCTCCATAATGGCTGCATGAATTTACATTCCCACCAACAATGTAGAAGGGTTCCTTTTTTGTCCACACCATCTACCTCATTGCAGTTTTAATTTGCATTTCTCTAATAATTAGCATTATTGAGCATTTTTTCATGTGCTAGTTGGCCATTTGTATATCTTCTTTGGAGAAATATCTATTTAGGTCTTCTGCCCATTTTTTGATTGTGGTGTTTGTTTTCTTGATTTTGAGCTGTATGAGCTGTTTGTATATTTTGGAAATTAATCCCTTGTTGGTAGCATCTTTTGCAAATATTTTCTCCCAGTCCATAAGTTGTCTTTTCATTTTGTTTATTATTCTCTTTGCTGTGCAAAAGCTTTTAAATTTATTTAGGTCTCATTTATTTATTTTTGTTTTTATTTCCATTACTCTAGAAGATGGATCCAAAAAAATATTACTGCCATTTATATCAAAGAGTATTTTACCTATGTTTTACTATAGGAGTTTTATAGTCACCAGTCTAACATTTAAGTCTTTTAATCCATTTTGAGTTAATTTTTGTATATGGTGTTAGAGCATATTCTAATTTCATTCTTTTACATGTAGCTGTCAAGTTTTCCAGAACCACTTATTGAAGACACTGTCTTTTCTCCATCCTTTGTCATAGATTAATTGACCATAAGTATGTCGATTTATTTCTGGGCTTTCTATTCTGTTCCATTGGTCTATATGCCATTTTTTGTGCCAGTACCATACTGTTTTGATTACTGTAGCTTTGTAGTGTAGTCTGAAGTCAGGGAGCATGATTCCTCAGCTCTGTTCTTCTTTCTCAAGATTGTTTTGAGCCATTCTGGAACTTTTGTGTTTCCATACAAGTTTAAATTTTTTTGTTCCAGCTCTGTGAAAAATGCCTTTGGTAATTTAATAGGGATTTCATTGAACCTATAGAGTGTCTTGGGTAGTATGCTCATTTTAACAATAATGATTCTTCCAATCCAAGAACATGATATTTCTTCCCATCTGTTTGTGTTGCCTTCAATTTCTTTCATCAGCATCTTATACTTTTCAGAGTACAGGTCTTTTGCCCCAGCATATCCTGTCTTCTCAGCTATTGATTATCCCCTTTCCTTTTTGATATTTACCTTCTCCTCAAGTGAGTCCTTCCCATTTCCTTAAAATAAAAGTATTCCCACCATGCTCTATTTCTACCACCCACAGTCTCCTCTCTATTCACCTTTCTGAACTTCAGGCCAGGATATCCAACAGCTTTTTTTTTTTTTTTTTTTTTTTAACATCTTTATTGGAGTATAATTGCTTTACAATGGTGTTAGTTTCTGCTTTATAACAAAGTGAATCAATTATACATATGCATATGTTCCCATATCTCCTCCCTCTTGCATCTCCCTCCTTCCCACCCTCCCCATCCCACCCATCCAGGTGATCACAAAGCACTGAGCTGATCTCCTTGTGCTATGTGGCTGTTTCCCACTAGCTATCTATTTTACGTTTGGTAGTGTACATATGTCCATGCCACTCTCTCACTTTATCACAGCTTACCCTTCCCCCTCCCCATATCCTCAAGTCCATTCTCTAGTAGGTCTGTGCTTTTAAAAGACATTGCTTTGGATAACTCCAAGTCATTTCAGGCTCAACATGCCCAGATTAAAATTCATAATTTCATTAATTCCATCCCACTGTAAAAAAGCAAACAAAGAAAAACCCACTCCTGATCTTTTGCCAGTGTGCCTTGTTTTGGTAAATATCACTGCCTTCAAGTCAGAAAATGTGTAGTCATAATTCAATCTGTAGTTTTTTTTCCTTTCTTATAGAGTCCATTATAAACTCTGGTCAGTTTTACATCCTAAATACTGATGATATTCACCTCCTTCTTTCCATATCCACCTCCGCCCTCTCAGAAAATCTGTCTCTATTCATTACTCTAAACATTTCAATTTGGCTTCTGTCCACAGCATTCCACCGTGAGCTTGCTAAAGTGTCCACTGAAATTTCTGCTGCTAATCCAATGGAATATTTTTGTCTTTATCTTGCTTGACCTCTCAGTAGGATTCAGAACTGTTCTTGATTCTGTCACTATAGAAATACTCTTTTTCCTTGTCTTTCATGAAAACTCTCTTCTGGAATTCTGGCCATTCTTTCTCAATTCTCCTTTTGATTTTTCCATCTTAATTGGACCATTAAAATTGGAGTTTCACAACTCTCTATCTCTACCTCTCATTACATGAGCTTATTCACGCTGTGGCTTCAATAACCACTTCCATACACTACTCCATTATCGTAACCAATTAGTACTTACTCTTCTGAAAAAAAAAAAAAAAGTCCTTCTCAAACTCCCTAGCTTTACTTATTAAATCATAAAATCATGTTGTTTTCTTCATAGTATTTGTCAGTTTCAAACTTATTTACATTATCCTATTAATAATTTTTTCACCATTACAATGTGTGTTACATGAGAGCTAATTCACATTTCTACCTTTTATTTTACTTTTTATTTATTTTATATGCAAGGGTCCTAGAACTATACCTGGAAGTGGATATAACAGATGCCTAATAAATATTTGCCAAGTCAGTAAATATTAAAGGAATCTATAGATCAATAAAATTCAGTACACTCTATTGATTATCACTGACAGTGAGGATACTTCTCACTTTTATAATGTCTACAGAAATTAAGCAAATTCATTTGACATGATATTCCTTTCAAAAAGACAACAGTTTGATGTGATGTATTATTTCCTGGCTTATAATGTGAGTTTTGTAAGCTGTGATGTAACAGATAAGCTTGTTTCAGATTTAAGGATCAATACACATTCCCTCAGATTTAAATAGAGTGTTATCTGATTTTGAAATTTTGATAACTAAATTATTGATTGTATCATGATGATATTTTTCCTTATAAATATTGAGGTAACATTTTTTAGTCAGTATAAATTAACTCATAATACCAGGCTATTTTATCTTTTTCTTCTGTAAAAAAGTACAGTTATTGCACTCATTGAATTATAAAGCAAATTAGGTTCAATGAATTTATTTTCATCATGAGAGAGAACAAGTTTGTGTTAGTATTTGAGAATTTAACTAGTACATTAGACCTTTCACTCAATACATTCCTTTTCTTCTTCAGTTACCTTCTGTGTTAGGGAATGTTTTATACTTGATAATAATAGAAAACATACATGCAACATTTTCATTTTAAAGCAACTTCCATCTTCAAAGCCATCCTGCCTATGAATATCTTAATGAAACAACACAGTAAGTATCATGTGTGTGTACCTTTTATGCGGAAGTGAATGGGAGTGTCTATTTGAAGGCAGAGGTGTGCTTTGAAAGATTGCTTTCCAAACAGAACTTATTTATAACCTCTAAACACTGCATTTTCAATATATTGGTAAAATTAGTCATACGGTATCATATCATACTAGTGTAATTCTCTCTCTTTTTTTATATTTATAGATCATATCAGTATCTCCCATTCTATTATTCTTTCTTTCTTTAGAAAAATACAATAAAAATGTTGTTTTTTTGTTACAAAAAATTAATTTCATTGTCAGTTTGTGAAAACTAAATGCTATGAATGCAAATGAAAAGACCTCAGAGTAGAATGACCAGCCAGAGGCAGTTTGCTTCAGTGAGAAAGGCATTGATCAGGTTCCCTGCCACCTATTAGTTAAGGTGTCTAAATTCTCAGAGCTGCAGTTTTTCTGTATATAAAGAGGAATATTCTCTCAGTGAGGTTCTGCAAGTGTTAGGGTCAATATATGTGAAGTGCTTGGCGTATATTTCCAAGGTTCTCTTGCATGAATGTTAAAGCTTCTTTTTAATACTTTTTTTTGCTCTTGGATAGAATTAATTTCTCTCTTGGTTGAGTTACCGCTATAGAAGAAACTAGTTAATAACCTAAAGGGAACTTATGGGACTAAAGCTGTTGAAGTAAAATAGAGGGTTTTAAGCTTTATATTTTAACATGGTTTTCATATTATTTCAAACCTTTCAACTAGATATTATTTAAATATTATGTATAGTAAAATGTTGAAGTTTTCTAAGAATACTTAAAGCAACCTTGTAAAACAAAATCTGTATGAATGGTACAAAAGATAAGTTAAGGGGGCTTCCCTGGTGGCGCAGTGGTTGAGAGTCCACCTTCCGATGCAGGGGACACGGGTTCGTGCCCTGGTCCGGGAAGATCCCACATGCCATGGAGCGGCGGCTAGGCCCGTGAGCCATGGTCGTTGAGGCTGCACGTCCAGAGCCTGTGCTCCGCAACGGGAGAGGCCACAACAGTGAGAGGCCCACGTACCACAAAAAAAAAAAAAAAAAAAAAAAAAAAAGATAATTTAAATAGAATAATTCCATAAAATTATTACTATTTTAAGAAATAAGTTGGGATTATTTTAAAGGAGAATAAAACAATATTAGTTTATACACACAGAGATAGATGATAGATAGATAGATAGATAGATCACAAACTTATTTGTGTGTTTTCAATAGTGACAAGTGTAAAATATACAGAATATGTAAAATGGGTCAGATTGGACCAGTAAAGATAATGAGGGAACTCATTGAATTAAATAGCTTTAGAATTTTTCATTAAGCTGTATCATAATTTTGCTATGTGCAAAGTTACTCTTCCCTACTTATATGGTAGCAAAATTTTTCATATGACCAAATTTTAACCTGTGTTTTTAAATTAGACATTGCTATGAATTATAAAAATTTCCCCTATGAAAGGTCTAAAAGTTAAAGATATAATAAATAATTTTTTTTTAAATTAAGAATATAGGTGGGGTATTTTTGTATTTCTTGTTTTTTGTTTTGTTTTGTTTTGTTTTATCGGATAGTTTGTGGCAAACAGGATATATCTGGATTCAAATTGTAGTTCTATTAATAACCCTATTAATAGTTCTTATTATTATATTGAATCATAATATTACAGGGTATTTAGGGATTTAAGAAAAGAAAAATTCAAACAAATAATACCTGACCATCATGGTAGCTACTCATCTTATAATTAAACTAATTTTAAGACCAATACATGTCTATATTTTAATTGAGGATGATATAAGATTTGGAGTCTCCTAATTAACAAGAAATAAAACACTTAGGGGTTCTTAAGTCAATAAAATAATGTCATAGAAAAAGTTTATAAAGTGACATCATTAGGTAAAATGCTAAAACCAATAATCAAAAAGTGGTGTTTTATTTTTCTGTTCAGTTTAATTCAACAATCATTTATTGAGAGTATAATATATACTTAGCTTTGAACTATGCTACCCCATGAGTATAGAATAAGTAGATGGCAAATTATTGCCTCTGTTAACATTGGGTTAGTAAAAATGCAATATATGAGCATTGAATCAATAATCTTGCAGCAAAAAATATATTTACACCTAAAGCCAGAGGTGAGAATATAAGTTAATTTGAAAACAAAAGCTGAGAGGGCCTTTCACAATGCTTGGTTCCAGAGCTATGTGCCTGAGTAGTCATTAGAATGAACGGATATTATTTGTTACAAACATCTGAGAAAGTCTCATGATGGAATTGGGATTTATCTGAACTTTGAGGAGTGATCAACTTAGGAAAAACAAAAAACAACATCATTAAAAGAACAAACACAAAAGCACAAGAAAATCTATAGATGAGAAAATACTCATTGTATATAGATTGATATAAAGAAATAGACTACTGTATAAGAGAAAACAGGCTTTCAAAAGTAGTAGGAGGTGAGATAAGGTTACACTACTATGAAAGATCATGGGTACTATGAATATTATTTGGACTTAATCTAAAGGACAATGTAAATCTGTATTAGTTTTTGGCAAAGTTATATCTATTTCTTCACTGTAGTGTAAGTTGGAGCCAGATATGTAGTAAGTAAAATTCACTGTATGTTTTATATTGGTTAATAAACTGAAACATTGTTTGCCTTAAATTCATTGTATTATCATAAAGGTAAGGGGAATCTCTGCATTCCCACTACACACTCTCCACCAAGTCACTGTCTAAGGACAGATGGGACAACAGCTGGCAGTAAGTCACCTGTACTACTGCCTCACTAAAATAATGATCTTTGCAAATTCTCTAAAAATCTATCATAAAGATTTGACCATTTTCCTAGTCATACGTCTATTAATCTGAAATCAGAACATATTTACTTCTGTGGGTTTAATTATAAAAGTCTACGGTAACACAAACTTTTTATTATAAAAAAAAGGTTTTCATTAAAGTCTATAGTAACATGTGTTGGCTGAATTAGGTTAGTATCTTAAAGATGAATTTCTCTGACTCAATAATCTCAGAAGCACAAACATTGATCAATGACTTATAATGCAAAAAACATTTTTGGGGACTTTCATATATTATCATCTCTAAAGTTATTGCACTCTAATTAGAACCCAACCTCTCTTGTTACTGTATTAACTGAAGATCAATTTGCTAATCATTAAATATCACAGGAGCATAACAGGAATAGTACACGTCACCCCTGCCTTCTACTCTCAGACTTGGCTTATATCTTGGAGCCTGTCAGGACTTCAGCATTGAGAGTTAAGGAGAATGCAGTAGACCTCTTCAATATGGCAGGAGAACTACCGGCAGGAAAGACAGATTGGTGAGCATCTTTTGCTACCACAAGCAGTCGCTTCTTGAGAAGCAACTCTATAGCTGGCTTTTGAATTTTTTTTTATGAGGTGTCTCTGTACAGCTGGTGTTGGGACTTACAAGTCTCTTACTTTCTGTTAAATATCATGAAAAAGACACTTTTTTTCCTCTGTGCAGACTTAGGAAAGGAAAACGTGTTGTATGCATGTTTACTCTAGAGACCATTTTATCTTCTCTTTCAAAAATTGCAGCAATACAAAATTCCCATAGCATTTCCAAAATGCAGAAGTTAACAGCAAGAAAGTAAAAATCCTAATAAATTATCCATGTGAATGCCACGTGCTAACCTTATTCCCATTTATGAAAACAGTATCTCAAGTGAGTACAGTTTTATTTGTTCATGGATTTTGTTACTATTTCAAACTAAAAGGCCAAGGATTTTTATCTTGGTGATATATCCACCCACATTATTAAATCATTAAGTCAAATGTATTATTAGTTTATTTCTAATATAGATGAGAAAATAAGGAATAAAGGGCATATGTACAGTCTTCTATAAGTGAGAAATTCATTTAATTACTATTGAACGTTAAGTAGATTTAATAAGAACAATTTATTTGAAAAATAATTCTGACTTGAACCTATTTTGTCCATCAAATCTATCTACTACTTACTTTTCTTATGAAATAGTCATGACCTTTCAGTGTGCTATCTTCTAAAATTAATTTAGTTTAAGTCTCTCAAGATTGATATATTCGTATTCCCTGAATGTAATCTATCAAGATTTTTTTGAGAAATAATTTATGAAAATAGAGTTATAGAGAAAAAAATTGAGGTTTAAGTGAATGTTGATAAGTTAATATTGTTAAATTACTATTGAGTGGTAAGACACATATGGTTTTAAAGGATTATGATAGTCATTGATGAGGACTGTAAAGATTGGCTGCTTAGTACTTGAGAACATGTACATTTAAAGTTAAAAAAATAAACATGTAAGGTGATCGATGCGTAAATTAATCGATGTGTAAATTAATCAATGGTGGGAATTCTTTCATTATATATGAGTATAAATCATCACATTGTATGTTTTAAATTTATTAAAATTTTATTTGTCTCTAAAAATTTAATAAAGCTGAGAAAAACTTTGAAACTTAAAGGAAAGAGACAACAAAATGAGCAAACATAAGAAGCCTCCCATACTATCTCCTTTCCTAATGATGCTAGATCTTCATTACTGTGTGGCATTTTTTAATCACATGGAATTTGGGAGTATATTATTCAGAGTTACCCAGAGAAACAGAACCAGTAGAAGAGATGAAGAAAGAGACAGAGATAAAGGTGATAGAGATAGAGATAGTTAGAGATAGAGATAGATAGATTATGGAAGCTGAGAATATCCACCATCTGCTCTCTTCAGACTCGAGGTCTAGGAAAGCCAGTAGTGTAATTGAAAGGCCAAAGAACCAGAGAGCTAATGGTGTAGATTCTAGTCTGAGTGTGAAGTCCTAAGAACCAGGAGAAACAAGGCCAGGAGAACATTGATGTTCCAGCTCAACAGTCAAGCAGAGAACAAATTCAACCTTCCCCTGCCTTCTTGTTCTATTCAGGCCCTCAGTGGTTAGATGATGCTCACCACATTAGGGAATGCAATCGGCTTCACTCAGTCTATGTATCCAAATGCTAATCTCTTCCAGAAACATACTCACAGACCCACCCAGAAATAATGTTTTACCAGCTATTTGGGCATCCCATGGCTAAGTCAAGTTGACACATAAAGTTAACCATCACAAAGAGAGATTGGGAAAATAACATAACCATCAGCAGAGGCTTATATATATAAATGTTAAAGAATTTTCTTCTCTGGGCCAAAGTCTGCATTGCTCTCTGCATAGTATTACATTATATCTGCTTATGTCACTCTATCCTTTTACCTGCTTTATTTTTCTATTAGTTCATATCACTCACTGACATATCATGAATGTGTATCCTTGCTTGTTTGGCTATGTCTTTCCCTTCCCCCACTCATAACAGAAAGTAAAACATAAAAGCAGAAAGTTTACTTTGTTCACCACAGTGTTTCAAGAACCTGAAATAGTCATGGCACACAGTAGAGGATCAGTAAATGTCTATAGAATGGGTGAATGTTCATTTATCAAATGAATTAATGAATTATTCTAACATTATCTTTGTATCATATTCCTCCATCATTAAAAGTTTAGGTTCCCAAATTTGGAGTAAAGAAGTATGTTTATATATTTATACTGTTCTGCTTTTTATGTCCACACGTTAAATGGAAAATTTAAAGAACAGAGAATTAAGGTAACTCTGTGCAGATTCACAGCCAGTCATTAGTGGGGAGTGCAAATAACTGAAATCTGCAGCATTAAATGCTGTACAGATTATCTAAGTGTTTGGCACCTTCTATCTTACCATTTACGCATCAAGTGGCATCTAGATCAGGATGCAGTTTGCTTGTGGCAGCTCAGAGCTGTCCTTTCTGCAGGCATACACTTTTTTGCTCTCCCTTCTGCACTTGATCTTGTGTGCAGAAGATTACAGAAGAGCAAAGTTTTATTGTTGCCTCACAACCTGGGTCATCCAACACATCCTCTGTGGAATCGCAAAAGACAAGAGGGAACAGGAAAATCTGACTTATTTCTATTTTTCATTAAATGCCCCAGGCAGTCGTGATTGGAAAGAAGACATGTCCTGATTCAGAATTAAACAGAGGGAACACACTCTCCTAAATGGTCGCTAGGTTTCTGCAGCATGAGCTGAGCAAATATAGGCTATATAAAATGTAAGAATTGAAAGCTCTGCAGAGGCAAACCAATTTGAGGATACATCTTCTAAATTTTTTATGTTCATTCTACACATGTGCTACAGATCAACAAGGTCTGTAATTGCTAAAAGGTCTCTCTATGGGTACTTAATTCCAGCTTGAGAAAAAGACAATAGGTTGGGTCCAGTAGCATTTACAAACTGAGGTACAGTTCCAAGAAAACCCAGTTCCAATTCAAAAGACGGATTCATTTAATTGGATGATGAGTATCTTCTCTAACTTTTTGGTTCCAGTGGTTCCTTGGAGTTTTATTTCTGCTGCTGTGTTCTCTATATATAGATATGCACTTAGAAGTTGCTGGATAGCTGTCTCCAAAATTTCACAGCGATAGACCACAAAATTAGATGGCATTGAGAAACAAAGTCTAATTCTATCTCCTAGACTTTATGCATGGCTCCACAAATGTGTTTATCTTTTTTTAAAAAACATCTTTGAGTATAATTGCTTTACAATGGTGTGTTAGTTTCTGTTTTATAACAAAGTGAATCAGCTATACATACACATATATCCCCATATCTCTTCCCTCTTGCGTTTCCCTCCCACCCTCTATTCCATCCCTCTAGGTGGTCACAAAGCACCGAGCTGATCTCCCTGTACTATGTGGCTGCTTCCCACTAGCTATCTATTTTACATTTGGTAGTGTATATATGGAATCTATGTTTATCTTATGTTCGAGTTATTAAAGCATCTCGCTTCAAGAGAATGTGAATTAATGTGATTCTAATTTCCATCATACTTCCAAGTCTCTGCTCTTTTGAGATTCACAAAGGGCCTTCATCTTCACAGTGACTTGATCATTAGCTTCATGTATGCTCTTTGTTTAAGCCCCTCATCCCACTGTAAGATTTCTGCAAGTCTTTCTCTTATCTGTTCTCTCTCTAAATATGACCTACCAGGATAACATCTAATCACATACAAAGAGTGTCCCAAGCTCTTTTTTTTTTTTTTTAAAGAAGATATTGGGGGTAGGAGTTTATTAATTAATTTATTTATTTTTGCTGTGTTGGGTCTTCGTTTCTGTGTGAGGGCTTTCTCTAGTTGCAGCAAGCAGGGGCCACTCTTCATCGCGGTGCACGGGCCTCTCACTATCGCGGCCTCTTTTGTTGAGGAGCAAGGCTCCAGACGCGCAGGCTCAGTAGTTGTGGCTCAAGGGCCTAGTTGCTCTGCGACATGTGGGATCCCCCCAGACCAGGGCTCGAACCCGTGTCCCCTGCATTAGCAGGCAGATTCTCAACCACTGCGCCACCAGGAAAGCCCCCCAAGCTCTTTTTTACTATTAAAAATTCCTTGTTTTTGTGATTTCCTTTATTTCAAGTATAAACTAAAATAGCTTCAAACTTATGTCTACTGAACTGTCATTTCACTCACTGAAGTTCTCCCCTGCATTCTTAATAGTGAGGAAAGGGATTTTAGTTGAAGTTGGAATGTAGAGAGGACACATAACTTTCTATTTGAGCTCCAAACTGACACACCTTCCCCAAACTTTTCTCTAGCTTTTCCTCTTGGTCCTTCAAATCATACTCAAAACTCACTTCCACTAAGACACTTTCAAAATTAATCTCACAGTAATTTTTGATGAACATCTTTTCAGTTTTTTTTTGTTGTTTTTTTTTTTTTTTTTTTTTTTTTTTTTTTTTTTTTTTTTTTTTTTTTTTTTTTTTTTTTTTTTTTTTTTTGCTTCTTTACCATGGGCTGATTTTGATATTAAGTTTTACAGGCATATTATTTTTTCTTAATCAAACCACGTGGACTGTGTGTTTTAAATCATAAATTATGGGAAAAAGTCCGATAAAATGGTGGGTGTAAAACAAACACCTACACACCATTGTAAAGCAATTATACTCCAGTAAAGATGTTAAAATAAATAAATAAATAAACCTGAAAAAAATTTTAAAAATAAAATTCTTTCTTTTTTTTTAGAAAAAAAAAAAACACCTAAAAAGAAATTACCAAACATAGAATCTGATTTAAATCTTGAAATTTAATGAAAAATTTTTAAAAACTTAGGTAATCTACAGCTCTTTATTTTTGTATTGGAACTAACTACAAGCATGCAAAACTAAATAATAAATAAAAAGTAAATTAAATATTTGATTATCCATTTACTTTGAACCCTTCTCTTTCTCTCTAACTCACTCTTTCTCTCTTATTGAAAATTCTACAACTTTCAAAGTCTTTAAATATCTTATAAATTAAGTGATGCTATAAGAGTAGATACTTAGGTAGCGTGTACCTCTTAATTCCCTCACCTATTTTGCTCCTACAAACTACCAATTATAAAATAAATAAGTTGCAAGGGTGTAATTAATGTACAGCACAGGTAATATAGTCAATCTTTTATAACTTTTTATGGAGTGTAATCTATAAAGATGTTGAATTACTATATTGTGAACTTAAAGTAGTATAATATTTTAAGCCAAATATACTTCAAAAAAGGTAATAAATATTCAGACTCATCACTTCATAAAAAAGGAAAGAGAGAGAGAGAGAAGGTACTTAGGGATTGTGATGATTAATTTTTTGTGTCAACTTGACTGGGCTAACGGAGGCCAAGGAAACTGGTAAAACATTATTTTTGGGTGTGTCTGTGAGGGAGTTTTGGAAAAGATTAACATTTGAATTGACAGACAGATTACAGAAGATGTGTCCACAGCAGTGTGTGTAAGATGTGCCCTCACTGGGGGCCTGAATAGAACAAAATGTCAGGAGAATGAATTTACTCTCTGCTTGAGCAAGAGCCTCTGTCTTCTCCTGCCCATGGACATAAGCACTCCTAGTTCTTGGGCTTTCAGACTCAGAACTAGACATATACCATTGGACCCCAGTTCTGGGGACTTTCAATTCAGAGTGGGACTTACTCCATTGCCTCCTCTTGTTCCTAGGCCTTTGTATTTGGACTGGAACTACAATTTCCTTTCCTCTGCTTCCAGCTTGTAAACAGCAGATTGTGAGGTTTCTCATCCTCCATATTCACCAAGCCAATTCCTCATAATAAATCTCTTTCTATATATCTACATATATTGATTCTGTTTCTCTGAAAAATCCTGACTAGTACAGGGATAATGGAAGAAAAGTGTATTTGAAGAACCTGAACCAATAGATGGTTTTCAATACCTAAGTTACAGAAATAATACTTGCATCTAGGATAAACTAAGGACTTAATAAGTATCACTTGAATAATAAAATAATAAATGAATAGATGATTAATTAATTTGACTTTAAAAGAATAAGCATATTAGATTATATTTTAAAACATACCCAGGATCTGTATTACTCAATTATTAAAGAATGCAGACATGAAAATGACTGTCATGAAGGAAGAAGTTTATATGCACAGTTCCCTAGAAACAGGAGGCATGCCACACCATGCCACACATGAGGAGGAACCAGGGTCAGTCAGGAAGCAAAAGGAACAAGAAGAAAACATGGGTAAGAGCCTTTATTGTGGTTTCCAAAGGAAGAAAAGGGAGAGGTAAGTCAGGTAGGCTTAGAATTGCCTAGTTTGAATAATTTCAGTGTGCTCTCACTTGTCTGTTACCTGCCTTGCAGTGATTAGAGCAGGGTAATGCTAGCCTGGCTGGAAGTGTAAAAGCCCATTAAGGTCTGGAGGAGAGGGGTATGGATTGGATAGCTGGTGTATGAAAGACACACTCCCTGGTAAATTGTCTTCTATCTCTAGGATTTAGGTAAGGCTGGGACAAACAGTCCCAGTGTCCACAAGGCCCAAGATGTCAAAGCATCAAAATAAAAAGACATGCATAATACAGATTAGAAGACTTATTGTCTATTATTTTTGTTTGCTTAATCTCTCTCTTTTTTTTTTTCTTTGGCATGGGAGGATTCCACATTTATTTAGTGTGATTCTGGTAAGACTTTTCAACAAATAGCCCTACCGTGTCTGGTAGGGCTCTTTGTTGAAAATAGGCACCCCAAGCATGTAGGGTGCCTATCATGGCAACCCACATGCTTGAACACAGTGATTGATGTATCAACAAGCACATGATCCAAGGTTAGTCAGATTCTTTGTCTTATTTATATAATGGAGGAGAGAAATTAAAAAGACCAGTAAAGTCATAAGATGCAGAAAAAGGTAGTGCAAGCGAGAAGTAGTCCTGATGACATCGTTTGAACCCCCAGCTGAAAGTGCTCCCTTCAGGTGGACTTCTCAGTTAAGGATAAGGCAATCTTTGCATGCTTATTTTGCTTAAGAAATTTTGAGTTTGGTTTATAAACTTACAATGAAAATAATCATGATATGATAACTCTTTAATTTTTATACTAGAAATCATCATCAATCTCAAGCCCTGATCCCAATTAATATCAAGCATGCATGAATGGTCTCAGCCAGTTCTACAAAGTATAGAAAAATTAAATCCCTAGTGGATCCTCTGGTGGATTTTCTATTAAATACATTAGGCATCAATTAAATCTCACAGTATTTCATTCTATAAAAGGTGACATCATATTAACATTGTAAAAGATACAGTGTATCTTGTGAAAGGAAAATCAAAATGGAGTCAGTATCACTAAAAGAGCTCTCTGAAACAGAGCTGGGAGGAAGTGTGACTTATGAATGTTTCAGCCCAGATACGAGCTAAACTTTTGACCACTTAATGTCTTAAAACAGTTATCCAGAACATCAGCACAATGTTCCACAAACTCAGGATACTTATCCTACACTGACCCTAAGTAACTTGTGACAGTCTATCTCTTAAGGACAAATATTTCTTTTTTTCCTTTTTGTGTCTGTCAATGATCATTCTTTTTTTTTTTTTTTTTTTTTTTTTGCGGTATGCAGGCCTCTCACTGTTGTGGCCTCTCCCGTTGCGGAGCACAGGCTCCGGACGTGCAGGCCCAGCGGCCACAGCTCATGGGCCCAGCCGCTCCACGACATGTGGGATCTTCCCGGACCGGGGCACGAACCCATATCCCCTGCACCGGCAGGCAGACCCTCAACCACTGCACCACCAGGGAAGCCCTGTCAATGATAATTCTTGCCAGACAACTTTAACAACCTTGTGGCTTTTGCCTTTATGAACACCTGACTCTCTTCCCCAGAACACTCTTTTGGTTTTACCCAAATATGTGTCTCCCAAACTGCAATTCTTAAGACCCCCCCCAAAAAAACTCTTTGTTCTTTGCAGCCTTGATACTGATTATTGGTTGACAATCTACATTAGTATAATTTGTAGCTAATCAATACTAATAAAATAGAATTGAACATTTTCATGTGTAATGATTTGAGATTTGTAATAAGTGTTTATTTATATTTAAAAATAACTTTGATTTTCCAAACGAATTAAAATATCTGGATAGCCTCCACATATTTTTACTTCTTCAACATTGATTTAATTATTCTTGGGCTTCTGTACCACCACATAAATTTTATAATCAGTTTGCCAAGTACCACAAAATATCTTGATGAGATTATAATTGGATAACATTAAATTTATAAATTAATTCTGGGACCATTGACATCATTATGACATTAATTCTTGTAAAAGCCCATGAATAGCATATTTTTTCTTAAATATTTTGTTTTCTGTTTAGCACTAGTTTATAGAAACTTTATATTGATCTTATATGCAACAAATTTATGAATTATCTTACTAATTCTAATAAGTCAGGAGATGCTCAGATTTTATGTTTTTAGATAGACAGTTCTATAGTATGCAAGTAGACAAAGTATATTTACAATCTGTGTATCAGTAGGCTCTTGCTTCTAAACAAGCTATCCCAAAACTTAGTGGCTTAAAACAGAAACCATTTAAATAGCTCACTGTTCTTCGGGTCAACTATCTGCATGGAAAGTTCTTTTGATCTTGGCTGGGTTCACTCGTATATACATCTACTGTCAGCAGTTGGTCAGCAAACGACTCTTCCTCTGAGGGGTCAGCCAGGTAGAGTGGTTAACTGGGCCACCCATGTTTCTTATCATCCAATAGCTAGCTCATAGCAGCTTGCCATGTTTCCAAGAGAATATAAGTGTGTATTGCCTCTTAAAGCCTAGGCCCAGTAGTGTATTTCTGTGGTTTATTGCCCAAGCAAGCCAAAAGGTCAGCCCAGATTCAAGAGAGGGAAAGTTGACTACACCTTTTTTGGGAAGTAGCTACGAAATCACATTGGCAAAAAGACATAGATGCAGGTAAAGAGGGTCATTTTACAATAAGTTATACAATTCTTCTAGTTTTATTCTTTTTTCTCTCACGATATTTTAGGTAGCTTTCTGGTTCATTTTTACAAAGAAAGGTAATATTCTATTACTTACTCTTTGGGGTCAAACTTATGATAATGGTTGCTAAAAATTATTTGTAGTGGATAAGATGTATTATTAGACAAGAGACTTGATTCTCATCATCACATGGACTGTTGTTAGTGAAGAGTGTTATGCTATTTATGCCAAAGTCTTTACATTACCTCTCAAATCCATTTTTATGCACATCTTCTTACATGTGTGTGTTTTAAATTTTCAGTGCTCCTCTGCTTCTCTTTTGATTCTCAACTTATATTCTTTTCTAGGTATATCTTAATTATATACCATGTTGCATGTGACTATTTCACTTTCCATTCATAAATTTTTCTTGACTGTTTACATTTTCTTTTTAGTAACTTCATTTTTCTTCTCTCTCTTTTTTCCCCCTTAGTTCTTAATTAAGCATTACTTCTGGCTATGTCTGTTGGGGTATGGGGTATTTCTAGGAGAGATTAGTATTTGAATTGGTAAACTGACTAAAGAAGTTTACCCTCCCCAATGTGACTGAGCATCATCCAATCCATTGAGGGCCTCAGTAGAGCAAAAAGTAGAAGAAGAGGGAATTCTCTTTCTCTCTCTCCCTCTCTCTCTCTCTCTCTGCCTGAGTATTTGAGCTGGGACATAGGTCTTATCCTGCCCTCAGACTTGGGAATTACACCAGCTGACACTCCTCACTCTTATTTGTCAGGGCTATGGACTCAGATTGGAATTTATACCATAAACTATTTAATTCTCAGGCCTTCAAACTTAAACTAGCACATATACCATCAGTGCCCTTGATTCTCAGGCCTATAGACTTGGACTGGAACCACACCACCAGCTTTCTTTGGCCTCCAGCTTGCAGACAACAGATTGTGGGACTTCTCAGCATTCACAATCATGTGAGTCAACTTCTTACAATACATTTCTTTCAGGAGATAGATATGTAGATAGATAGATAGATAAATAGATAGATCTATTGGTTGGTTATAGGATATATATATGATATATGATATATGGATTATACATACATATAATATATTGTAATCTCTTTGTATTAGAGTTCTCCAGAGAAACAGATTCTCTGGAGAACTCTAATACAAAGAAACTAAATTAAAAAATAATAATAATAAGCTTCTTTGAATTTTAATTAATTTGTTCTATGGATGCTCCTACATGTCAGTCATGGCAACAGTATGTTTTATGTACCATCATGTAATAGAAGCTAAAAATCTAGCAGCAAACAAGTGATATGATTCCTGCTCTCATAAAGTTTACATTCCAAGAAGTAAACATATAAACATACTTTGTGGGGCTTCCCTGGTGGCGCAGTGGTTGAGAGTCCACCTGCTGATACAGGGGACAGGGGTTTGTGCCCCGGCCTGGGAAGATCCCACATGCTGCGGAGCGGCTGGGCCCGTGAGCCATGGCCGCTGAGTCTGCACATCCGGAGCCTGTGCTCTGCAACAGGAGAGGCCACAACAGTGAGAGGCCCACATACCGCAAAAAATAAATAAGTAAATAAACATACTTTGTGAAAGGTAGTCTCTCACCTTAAAGACTGAAGAGTGTCTTTGGTATTTTCCGTGTATGTAGTCTGAGGTCCATGAACAGATTGCTTTATCATAGCACACTGGTCCCTGGAAGGCATTGGGACTCAGGCTTTCAAATTTGCTGTTATTTTTTTTTTTCTCAAACCATTTAAAAAAATCTACACTAAAAGAGAAAAATGACTGATCATTAAAAAAAAAATCAGTAGTGCTACCTCTAATTTTAGACCAAATTTAACAATTATATGGAGTCAAAATTTGTCTACCTCTCTTTCATATGTAGGTTTTCCCATGGTGATAATTTTATAAGTGGTTGATCAGGGCATTCAGAGAAAGAACAATGAAGAGGAAGAGTCTGAATTAGCACAGCTCACCTGAGCACAACTCCTCTCACACTTTGGGATCACATACTGGAATCTCATTATGGCGACCCTCAGCAGCCTGCACTGCCATGGGGAATTTGACTGTCTAGATCTTATTAGCCTGGGAATTCCTTGAGGACCAGAGTACTTGGTTCTCTTTCACCTTCACTGCCCCATCCTAGTGCAGTTCCTGGTACCTACTCAGTGATATCTGGTAAACAAATATAAGAACAAACTTCATGTATATGGATATCCATGAAAGAACTGCTTTCTCCTGCCAGTTATTTTGATTTATAGACACTAAAAATGTTAATAACTTCATTTCTGGACATCACAGATGCAAGGGCATGCATATCCCCATTGTACTTCCAAATATAATTTCTGAATAATATTTTTAAATAAGGAGAGGGAAAACAACACTTATTCTCATTGAAATCCTCTCAATGCCTTTCAAAGAGGGTAAACATTGGAGAAATTATTGCAAAAAAGTCAGTTGACTCAAACTGAATGAGCCAGATGTTTGCTCTATGTCACTGCTGCCTTTTCTATGTCGTCTCTGAGTAATTTCTGACTTCTTGGAGGGTGGTCTCCTTCTCCTTCTCAAAAATGCAGAGATTGATCAAATAGCAATATTAACATTAAATCTGCTTATCAGCCAAAAGCAAGTTAAGCATTCTTTTTTTTTTTTTTTTTTTTTTTTCTGTACGCAGGCCTCTGACCGCTGTGGCCTCTCCCGTTGCGGAGCACAGGCTCCGGACGCGCAGGCTCAGCGGCCATGGCTCATGGGCCCAGCTGCTCCGCGGCATGTGGGATCCTCCCGGGCCGGGGCACGAACGCGTGTTCCCTGCATCAGCAGGCGGACTCTCAACCACTGCGCCACCAGGGAAGCCCAAGTTAAGCATTCTTAAACAAAGGGAGTGTACGTGATCACTAGGACATGTAAGCCATGCTGTGTGTCTCATCCTTTAATCCTGAAGTAGCCTTGACTGTAGAAGTCCAGGAGCCCTAGTTACATGTGCTCTCACACAAGGTAGGTGGAGAATTCTCAGTGAAGTTTTCAGGATGAAAAGGTTTAATATCACTTTCTCACCTTGTTCATGACTGTTAATCTTGTTCTGAGGTCTTTCTCCTGATCATCTCACTTTTGGCTGCATATCAACATCAAAGATCTTTGATTATTTTGTTATCACTTTCTTTAGAAATATGGAAATATGTCTTTAAATGACAACTCCATTACACTACATGACGAGGTTGTAGTATGGCCTACAGTTCTAATGTACAGTGCTCTGGACTTATTTTTTTGCTAAAATATTTTTTTGCTAAAATATCTTCCATAAACTGGAAGATATCTGTGTCTTTCCTAATAGAATAAGGCCTGCTCATATATCAGGATATTTCCTAATTGTTTCTGCAAAAACATTGTGATTACTTAATTACCATCTAGTAATGGTCATTTCAAATGAACATGTTAGTTTGTTATGTTGTCTTCTTCAAAATGTCCATGTCAATACTATAATCAATATTTTTTATCAAATCTTCTACATTAGTAAATAACACACCAATAAATCTATATCTGAATTATTAAAATTATTTGCTTAGAATATTATTCAGACTGACGCAAAAGCTATCACTAGCTATTGAGCAAATCACATACCTCTTAGCTATTTCTGTAATGACAATGACTGTTGCCAACAATTAAAAATTTTATTTTATAAAATTTTCTTCTTAGCTGATAATGGATTTCTGGAACATGAATGTTTGGGCTTGGTTTTCTCAATGCTCTTCTGTTTTTATCCTTTATAACTTAGTGTTCCCTCAAGTACTACAGTTGGATAAGTATATGTATTTCCAATCAACATAAATTAACTAATCCCCATTATGTCTCAATACTTGTCTTAGGAATTAAGATAAAGCAATAAATGATATACACTGGCACTCCCCATGGACCTTAAAATCTAATGTGAAAGTATAAGAAAAGGACAAGAAAGATCCAGGACTTGGAAAGGGTAAGAGTCTTGAAGCAAGAATGAACATGGAATTCTCAAGGAATGGTGAAATCAACTTCAATGACTTTGATGGAGGGAAAAGTCAATTTTTAGATTTCTTTTTATTGGTTAACATTCCATTCATGTCGAGGGCACCACTTACTGAATTTTTCTATTTTTCTCAGTGAAATTTTCTTCTAAATTAATACTTCAGTCTTAGAATTTATTGGTTAATGTTTGTGTGTGTGAGTAGTGCAAGAAGCCTTCTATTTTCCTCTTACCCTTTCAATGAAATTTGGTGGAAAATAGGATCAAATGTGAAAATTGTTGTGAAAGTGCATTGATGCCATGTTGTGATATGAAAAAATTAAAAATAAGATTTGCTCAAAAATATTATACCCATTTCCATTATCTCTCAAATATAACAAGTATTTTAAAATTTAGTGGCTTATTAAGAGCTCATTTTGGAATTTTGTCCAACTTGGCCAAATATGTCCAATTAGCGTTCCAGAAAGTTGACTTGTACAGTATAATGATTAGGGATGCATGTTACAGAATCCAACAGTCTCTGAGCTTCACAGACAGTTACAATCCTGGCTTTTCCATACACATGCTACCTGGACATTCAGCCTTCAATTCTACAAGTTTGGCAATTACATTTTACAAATTTCAGGTAGAATTGCAGCTCAATAGCTTAAGATATTAGTAGGTACTTTTATATTATACACAATGACTATATAGTTTTATTAATATCCTTTAATTTACCTCCAATTTATTTTGATTTATTTCAGAGCCATATGAAAATATTCTAACATTCTCTTATTTACAAAAAAATTTTCATTACTTATTTTGATGTTTCCCAGATGGCAAAGAGTTTTGCAGCAATTTTGGACATATTTTTGCTACATTTTCAAATGATCTGTCAAATTGACAAGAGTTTTGATAGTACTTTCATAAATAACACTGTGGCATATTATACTTGATGTTTCTATTTTCATTTAAAATTAATGATGTACTTTAAAACCCATACATTCTCTTTTAAAACAATTCATAACTGTATTAAGTTTGGGGTCTTTTCCATTAATAATTCTTTTGTATTTAAACTTTACTTTTTTTTTTTTCCAACATCTTTATTGGAGTATAATTGCTCTACAATGGTGCATTAGCTTCTGCTGTATAACAAAGTGAATCAGCCATACGTATACACATATCCCCATATCTCCTCTCTCTTGCGTCTCCCTCCCACCCTCCCTATCCCACCTCTTTAGGTGGTCACAGAGCACCGAGCTGATCTTCTTGTGCTATGCAGCTGCTTCCCACCAGCCATCCATTCTACATTTGGTAGTGTATAAATGTTCATGCCACTCTCTCACCTCATCCCTGCCCACCCCTCTCCCTCCCCATGTCCTCAAGTCCACTCTCCATGTCTGCGTCTTTATTCCTGTCCTGTCCCTAGGTTCTTCAGAACCTTTTTTTTTTTTTTTTGATTCCATATATATGTGTTAGCATACGGTATTTGTTTTTCTCTTTCTGACTTACTTCACTCTGTATGGCAGACTCTAGGTCCATCAACCTCATTAAAATTTACTTTTAAAATATTTTTATTTATAATTTGAGAAATAATAAATTTGAAGCTTGTTATTTTTATTTGAGTCAATGTCACTGGTATTGCTTAGTTTTCTAGCTTATTTTAATAGTAAAGAATTCATACTTAGTATGCATGGCTATGAATTAACTTTAAAATTCTCATTAAGAAATTCTAGCTTATGATAATTTTATTAAATGTTTAGCAGGTTAATTTTCTACACATATTCATTTGTACATTTTATTATAAGTTATTGTTAGATATGTCTTTAGCCACCTCTACATATTTTATATTACTTTACCCAGATTTTTAAATCAGCCTTAGTGAGACACAATTTTAATACACTAAAATTTACCAGCTTTCACTGTAAAAGTCAAAGTATGCACACATTTGATAGTGACTAACAGAAAATTTCCATCACTCCCCAAATTTCATTTCCTCCCCACATCTCTTAACCTGGAAAATGCTGATCTCCTTTCTAAAATAATAATTTTGTCTTTTTAAAAATATTTTTTGTATAAAAAAAATCATATGGTATGCAGCCTTTTGTGTTTGGCTTCTTTTGCTTAGCATAATGCTTTAGAAAAGTGTCCATGTTGCTGTTTATATCAATAATTTATTTTCTCTTATTGCTGAGTAGTACTCCATTGGATAGATATACTACAAATTATCTGTTCATCATATGAAGGACCTTGGGGTTCTTTCCTATTTGGATGTTATGAATAAAGCTACCATGAACATTCACTGCAATCTCTGTGTAGTTATAGGTTTTTATTTTTCTTTGTTATGCATTTAGGGATGGAATTATTGGGTCATATAAAAAGCATATGTTTAATCTTAAAACAAACTAACAAACTGTTTTCCTAGTTGCTTCACATCCATTCAAACACTGAGTCTTTTTTTAATATCAATCACTTCAATATGTATGTAGTTCTAACTCACTGTGGTTTTATTTTGCTATTCCCTAATGACTAATCTTATCAAGTATTTTTAAATATGCTTCTGTGGTAAAATGTCTGTTCAAATCCTTTTCTCATTCTACCTTTATTTTTTTCTTTTTTTCTTATGCTGTCACAAAAGATATGCTCTTGATACATTTTAGATTCAAACTCCTGCAGAAAAGCAACTTGCAAATATATTCTCTCAGTCTATGGCTTATTTTTCATTGGTTTCACACTGTCTTTTAAAGATAAAAAAAATGTTAAATTTATCATTTTATTTTATGCTTTTTATGTCTTAATTAAGAATGTTTTGCCTAACCAAAGTTAGCTAAGATTTTATATTTTTCTAGAAGATTCATAAATATTTTCCTTACATTTAGGTTGATCTTTCATTTTGAGTTTGACTTCTGTATATATTTTAAGGTTAGATTTGAGGTTAAATTTTTGCACGTTAAAATCCAACTGTCCCAGTAGTATCTGTTAAAGGTGTTACCCTTTCCTCCATCAAACTGCCTTTAAAACTTTGTTAAAAATCAATTGAACATACAATTATTGGTCTATATATGGACTTTGTATATAGTTCCATTGATCATGTCAATTTTAAACCCATTCCACAATGTCTTCAAGGCAGATAGTCTAAGTTCTCCACTTTGATATTCTTTTTTCCCAAAATTTTTAGTTATTCTAGATCTGTTGAATTTCCATGAAATTTTGTAATTGGATTGACATTTTTTACCAAAATAAAAAAAAAAAATCCCGTTGGTGTTTTAATTTGGAATTCTTTGAATATATAGATGAATTTGGGGAGAATTGATATCATCTTAGCAAAATTTGGTCTTGTAATCTTTGAACATGGTTTATTCCTCTATTTGAGTTTTCCTTAATTTTTCTCAGTAATATTTCCATGTACACGTTGTGAACAACTTCTGTTAACTTTATCCCTAACATTTTCACATATTTGTTCAAATTATAAATGGTAATTTTTACTGTTAAATTTACATTTTTCTTTGAGTATGTAAAATAAAATTGATACATATCTAATGACCTAGTGGTACACTATGGACTTCCTATCTCACATATAATTTCTAGCAGATTTTTTTTCACAGTTGGACTGAATTATCTGCATATGTGATCGTAACTAGCAAATAGCACAATTTTACTTTTTTGTTTCAATTTGTATGACTTTTCCTTCTCTTCTTGTCTTTTTTCACTTTCATGGCCTTCCTTAAGCATGATGTTGAATAGAAGTGGTGAGAGAAAACAAAATAGGTGAAAACAATCAGCATTACAATCTGCAAGATTTTAGCAGTTTTCCCTTATCAGGCTGAGGATGTGTTTTTCTAGTTCTAGTATACTAAGAGCTCTTCTCATGAATGGATTTTGAAGTTATCAAATTTTTCCTGTGTTTATTAATATGATTTGTGTTTTTTTCTTAGTGTGTTAATATAGTGAATTACATTTTTGATTTTTAAATGTTAGCACAATTTGTATTTCTTAGATAAATTCTACTTTGACTCATTCTCCTTTTTCATATATATTCATATACGTATATACATATGCAAAATTAGTTGACTGTAACATTTTTCTTTTGCTTTAAGAACTTTATTTAACATTTTTTGTAATACATGTGTACTGGAAATCAATAATTTCAGCAATTTTTCCTGAAAAAGTCTTTATTTTGCCTTCCTTTTCAAGATACATTTTATAGATTATAATTTTAAGTTGATAGCTGTTGGTTTTTCATTCCCCCTGTACTTTAAAGATACTCCTTTATTGTCTTTCAGCTTGCATACTTTCTGATTGTGGTTTTATTATCTTTGTTCCTTGTTTCTTTCGCTCTGGTTTTATGTTCAAAGATATTATCTTTATTAGTGGTTTCCAGCAATTTCATTCTTATAAGATTTGATGTAGTTTTCTTGATGTTGTTATTTTTTGTAACTTTTCGGGGTTTTTGTGTTTATAGTTTTCTTTGAAAGTTGGAAAATTTCAGCCATTATTTTTTCAAATAATTTTCTGTCCACCTTTTTTCCTGTAACTCCAGTTATGTGTATAATATGCTGATTGATATTGTTCTAAAGATCTGTTCATATGTAGTAGCTCTGTTAGTATTTTTGTTTCAGGTTTCCTTTTCTTCTGTGTTTCACTTGGATAGTTTTTATTTCTATGTATTCGTATTCATTGATCTTTTATTCTGAAGTTTCTAATCTCTTGTTAATATCTTCCAGTGTATTTTTCATTTCAGATAGGCTACTTCATGTCTAGAAACTCAATTTTATTCCTTTCTCATCTTCCATTTTGCTACTCATTATGTTCATTTTTTCTATATCGTCTTGAAAATATGGATTACACTTACAATAGATGTTTTAATGGTCTTTACTGTTAATTCTGTAATCTTTTAAAATTCTGAGCTTGCTTCTATTTGCTGCATTTTCTCCTGAGTATTGATCATATTTGCCTACTTCTTTTCACGGTTGTTAGTTTTTGTTTGGCTATCAGGCATTATGAATTTTATGTTTTTGTTTCTTGGGCATTGTTGAGAGTCCTTTAAATATTGTTGGGTTTTGTTCTGGGATGCAGTTGAGATACTTAGGATCAGTTTGATCCTTTTAAGACTTACTTTTTTTTTAATTGTTCCTGTCTTTTATTTATTTATTTATTTATTTATTTATTTGATTTTTTTTTTTTAAACATCTTTATTGGAGTATAATTGCTTTACAATGGTGTGTTAGTTTCTGCTTTATAACAAAGTGAATCAGTTACTAAGCTTTGTTAGGATGGTCAAGACAAGCAGTATAAATTTAACTTGTCCTTATTATTAAAGCAATACTATCTATATATTAAGGTCTATACACTATGCCCTTTGTATTGTAAGTCTTTCCATTTTGTCTGGTTGGGACAACAACTTTTCCCAACTCTTTGTGAGCTACAAGCATTATTCCACTTATTGCTTTCCAATACTTCTTTCCCTAACCTCATATAGTGCCCTCTTACACATGTAAAGTTCAGTTCTCAGACAAAAATGAGGGGTTCCCCAACACAAATATCCAGTGCTCACTCTCTGTCAATCTCTCTCCTCTCTAGAATTTTGCACTGTACATTTTATCCACCTTGGCCTTCCAAACCCCAGACTCTGTCTCCTCAACTCAGCAAGCACTCCAAGCTTTGATTCATTCTCCACACTCAGCATTTAAGCCTGGAAATTATCAAAGCCATAAGCTAGGGCAATAATGGGGCTCATCTCATTTGTTTTTATTTATTCAAGAATCACATTCTAATACTGCCTTTTGCCTGTTGCTCAATATCTTAAAAATGGTTGTTTAATATATTTTGTCTGGTTTTCTAGGTGTTTTTTTTTCTAGTTTGGAAATTTTTTTTTCGTTTATTCCACCTTCACTGCAAACAGAAACAGGTTTTTTTTAAGTACCTATTTTTTATATTTCTATTTTGCTATGTATGGTTTTTTATTTCTGTTCATAACAAGAATATATCATAAATGTTAAGATGCAAGACTTCCTGGATTTAAATCTCTGCTTTGTCAATTTCTTATATAGGTGATCTTGGATGGGTTTCTGAACACTGTGTCTCAGTAACTCCTCATAGAGTTGTTGATATGATTAAATTAGTTAACACTAATAAAGTACTTAAAACCATGTCTGGGGGCTTCCCTGGTGGTGCAGTGGTTGAGAGTCCGCCTGCTGATGCAGGGGACACGGGTTCGTGCCCCGGTCTGGGAAGATCCCACATGCCGCAGAGCGGCTTGGGCCCGTGAGCCATGGCCGCTGAGCCTGCGTGTCCAGAGCCTGTGCTCTGCAACAAGAGAGGCCACACAGTGAGAGGCCCGTGTACTGCAAAAAAAAAACCAAAAACTTGTCTGTCATATATTATTATCTTTAATACTGTTATATAGTCATTTACCTTTAAATCAGGAAATCAAAGTCAATTTTCAGTATCATTATGCTTGTTAATACACTTTGCATTTTGGCTTTATGATTTTTAGTCCATTTTTTAAATAAGTCATTTTAGTATTTTAATATAAAGTATCGCACAAATCTTGTGCTTCTATTTTTTAATGCATCATATACATAACCCTTAAGCTAAATAATGTATACATATAACCTCAGTGAATCTCCAGGACAATCCTATGGGAAAAATACTATCGATAGTTACACTCTACAAACGTAGAGAATAAGGTTTAAAATGGTTAAACGATTTCCCCAAGGTCCTACAGCTGTTTCACAAACAGTGGGATAAAAACTCAGTTCTTTGTGATTCTAGAACCTGATTTGGTAGCAGCTATGTGATACTACCTTTATTAAATTTAATATAAGTAGAGTAAATGTGAGTCCAGTTTTGCTTTACATGGTTCTGCTTCATATCTGTTATCATGGCTTAATTTTTACAGTTCCCATCTATGGTTAACTTGCAAAAAATTCCAGCTTGTTTGATAAATTGTATGTTCACTCTATTTATAGCAGGTATTATTGACTGATATGATTTATAATGAGTATCTAAAACCTAGGAAGAGATTTATACAGTTAAAGGAGGTGAAGTCTGCAATGTCATTTACCAGTGCTTCACTGATTTTTATCACTTTGACTTTTAGAGGAAAAAGAAAAAATGACATAGTGATGACACAACAGAAATTTGTTAGAATTTAGCAATTTGTTATTTAGCAATTCCAGTTCTACTGCTTGGTACCAAATGAGACAGATATTGAATGACAGAGATTAGATGAAGGAGTGAACTTTGTCCAATACTCAATACTCCTTTCTTGCCTCTTCAGCTCTGGCTGAGATAGAAATACAATAATTAAATGTTTTTAGCAAGAATCCGTAATTGAGTGCTTTGTGGGGGTTGGAAAGCTAGAACAAAGAAAGATGTTAAGAGCAAGAGAAAATACATAGAACTAACATAAAAGAGAAGTGAATAGCCGACAAAGTTTTTAATCATATCAGAACCATACTTTTTAAAAAAGAGAGAGCACTAGACATAAAAATAATCCATTCATTCATTTCAGTCATTCCTGAACAGGTATAATAAAATATTTAGTATTATACTATGCAAATGTGGAAAAGATGGTGAAAACAAAGTAGAAAATGTTCTCAGAAGAAAGGTCACTGTGTTATTAAAGGTTGTCTAAATTATTTTATCTGTGAAGTGAAGGAAAACACTGGGCTTTTCAACTGAAGGAAATACTGAATGATATGCTAGTAATTGATAAATAGTTCAGGGACTGTCATGGAGTAAATGGTATAAAATTGTCTACTTTGCGGTCTCTGTCATGCTGTTCCTTTTGCTTGGGAATCTTCCTTCAAATATGTGTATGGCTTTCCTTATCTCGATCACTGACAAGTCACCTTTTCAGTGAGGTCTTCCACAGTCACCCTATTTAAATTGCTAAATCCCGTGCACACACACCTCCTAGCTTCCTCTCTGTATTTGCCCCCTTACCACATAATTCCACCTAATACGGTATATATTTTTCTTGTTCATGATCTCAAACCTACTAAAATGTGAAGGCCATGCAAGCAGGGAATTATGTTTATTTTGCTCTCTACTAATCACCAATACACATATCAGTACCTGGTATGGTTCAGTAAATTCCAGCTGCATGCCTGAAAAATGAAAGAAGAATTAATTCTGCTTCAGTCCAAATGGCTGGACAAAATTTGGGGGATAAACTGGAGGTTGGCAGGTTAGGCTCATCACGTGAAACATCAGAACTGCAATCTGTCTTTTTATGAGTCAGTAGCTGCTTTGACCATGACTATAATATTCCTGAAGTGACCTATGAACAACTGACAAGAATACTTTTAAGACTCACAGATTGGATGAGAGGTTGAATTTTGAGTTGTGTTTCCTTTAACACAGAGAAAGTCTGATGATGTAGGGAAGGTATAAAAAGATATTCAAAGCACTACAGCTTACAATAATAAAATAAAGAATGTCTGTCCCATTTAATCTTGGGGCTTGCTAGTTTATTTATGTTACTGTACCTAACCTGAAAGACTCGCTTCTATGAAACCTGAAAGATAAAGACTGAACCAACAGGAAAGGTAAAGAAGATCTGGACTCTGGGAGTTAGGGTTGAGGACAATAATCATTCAGGAGGAACAGTAGCCCATGGAGCCTTTTCTGCACTTTTTAGTAACACAGATACGGTTTAGAATATAGATGTTTGTTCTGAGAGAGAAGAAAGAACCGTTTTATATGTCTTTATCTCTCTAACAGTTTTGAATGTACAAAATCATTTTTGGTTTTTAATATTACTCTAAAATTTAACTGACTCAGTGAAAGAGTTTGAGAAAATGAAATAATTTGAGCTCAACAGTACAACTTAAAACAGCAAAGACCTGCGCGTGTTGTTGTGTCAATCCCCTTGATACAATAGCTCTGCCAATTTACTTGAAAAATATGCAGGCTTGTACTTCCAGCTCATCTTAAGAGAGAACAGTTTGGATGCAGATCTTACAAATCTTCCAGACCATTAGCTCACCTATTTCTGCTTCACCTATAAAAAGATATTTTGCACTGTGCTTTTCTAAAGCACACAAAAACAAAATGAATTATGTGCTTAACATTTTTAACATTCAGGAAAATAAAACATTAATTTGTTTTTTCCACAGAACCATTGCATGTTAGGCTCAGTTCTTTTTTATCTATTATCTCATAAATATGTCTGTGGTTTTCCAACTACGCCAAAAACAAAACATTTGGTGATTCAATATAGGGATGCAGGCCTCATACCCTACATATGTTCAGAGAAGAAAAACCCTTTTGGCAATGAAATCATGTTCATCATTACCCTGAGGTGAATTTTGTTTACATTGTATTAAATTGAACAGAGAAAGATTGTACATGAGACATGGTAGGTTTGTTAAGAGGAAAATAAACACACTGAATTTTAAGGTGAACTTTTTCAATTGAACCTTTATTTCTGACAATCAATAGTCTTGGAGGATAACACTTCAGTGAGGTCTTAATAAAATATACGTGTTCAGTAATGTGTTGTGACCGCACTTCATTTCATTTTTAACATTAGTATTGTGGATAGTGAACTTGCCTATATAATTTCTAATTCTCACAGCAACTCAGCCAAACAGATATCACAGTCTTTGTCTTATGGAATAAGGTTAATTCAGAGGAAATCAGTTAGCTAAAAGATAAGCATGACCAGCATTGCAACTATGCCTTGCTGACTTCATCAGTTAGAATATGTTTTTATGAGTAGTTACTGATAGTGCTCCTATATTATATTTAGAGTGAAAATTAGAGAAGCAAAGAAAGCAAAAGTAATAAAGAACCTAGAAATATAAACATATATTTATGTATACATTTGATTAATAGTTATAACTATTAATTAAATTATAAATTAAGGGCTTCCCTGGTGGCGCAGTGGTTGAGAGTCCGCCTGCCGATGCAGGGGACACGGGTTCGTGCCCCGGTGCGGAAAAATCCCACATGCCGCGGAGAGGCTGGGCCCGTGAGCCATGGCCGTTGAGCCTGCGCGTCCGGAGCCTGTGCTCCGCAACGGGAGAGGCCACAACAGTGAGAGGCCCGGGTAACGCAAAATAAATAAATAAATAAATAATAAATAAATTGAAAAAATATATTTTATGTAGAAATTAAGGTGGAAAATATTTCAAGAAAGAAAATCACTCTTCTGATTAAACCCACGTATAGAGATGTGAATATTTCACAATTCAGCTCAAATATTTAATTTTGAGTCCATGTTGAGACTGGTAGTTGAAATTTTTCTTAATGTCTAAACTAGAAAAAAATTAAGCATTACTGGAAATATATTGAAATCGTTTACTAATTTATACCATGTTTAAAAAGGCCAACTTATAATTATAAATCAAAAATATTTATGAGAACTGTCCCACGAATGTAGGCACAAGTGAGTCTACCGTAGGTGATTTAAAGGTGAAGGAGGGGTGATTTCTGCTATCAAATGTAAAGAGCTTGGAAGCCATCTCTTCTGTCCTCTTCACAAGTAAAAACTCAAAAAACTGAAAGTCTACAACTTTCTTATATCCATTAGAATATTGAGGTCATGGGTACACGGCCAACCTGAAAAACTGGAGAAAGAGCCAAGTACAGAGAATCAAAGCCTATGGTGAGCTAGTTGGCTGAAGATTCAGCGTGAACTAGAGTTAAAACTATTGAGGCCCAGTCCAGGGGGCTCCCACACTTTTGTGAGTTTCACCTCCAGGAGCTCTGTCAGGTTATCACAGGTAAGATCAGAGAAATATCCTCTTATGCTCAGGCTGGCAGAGGGGAAAAGTAGCTATTTTTTTAATAAAGTAAGGGGAAAAGTAACCATTTTAATATAAGCTTAAAGTCCTCTGTTCTCCTTAACAAAATTGACATACCTAACTGACCATGTCTTGAGAGATAGTCCCATTCTCCTACAATATTAGTAAATAGAATTCCTTTTTATCAGTTAAGAAAGCCAAAATAAACCTATCCACTTATATCTGTATGTATGTGTGTTT
The DNA here is from genome assembly GCA_004363435.1 of Platanista minor. Lineage (NCBI taxonomy): Eukaryota > Metazoa > Chordata > Mammalia > Artiodactyla > Platanistidae > Platanista > Platanista minor. The sequence goes on along the minus strand of RJWK010007335.1, from coordinate 14,898 downwards.
TCAAATCCCTTGAACACAAGTCATGACTTGAATCTCTATTTTTTTCTAAAACATGATTCTATTGTTTAACATAAATGCTGTATAAACTGTAGTTTTTGTTAGGCAGTAAAAGATACTATTTAAGAGCAAAAACTGAAGTCAGATTGCCTGATTTCAAATTACTCTTCCGTTTCCTAGTTGTGTGAGTTTGGCCTAGCTGTTTAACTTCTCTGCTTTTTATTTTTCTCATCTGTACCATATGATGTACAGTGTACCTCACACAGTGTAATATTATCTACCTTGTAGGGTTGCTGTGAGGATTTGAGTGAGTTAATACTTAAAAAGTACCTAAAACAGTTCTGGGCACATAGAAAGAGCTAAATACATATTTGCTGCTGTCCCTATTGTTACTACTGTTGTTGTTGCCGTAGTTGTTTTGATCCTAATGGCTAACAAGTTGACTCCTTTTCATATAATCAACAGGAGCCTGTCCTCATCATCCCGTAGCATGTTAATCACTGCAAATGTTGTTTATTTAGTAGTTACATTTGTACTGGGAGCCCTTCAATAGTTTATACCTGTTACCAAATAATATCTTGCTTTGGGGACAGAGACCCACACTGTTTGGTGACAGTCACTACCATCTCCTTAAGCACTCACTCATGGGCCCAGCCACTCCGCGGCATGTGGGATCTTCCCAGACCGGGGCATGAACCCGTGTCCCCTGAATCGGCAGGTGAACTCTCAACTACTGCGCCACCAGGGAAGCCCAAGCACTCAGTTTTGAAGTTATCTTTCTCAGCTGGAGACATATGCAAATATTATGTATACTTATTACTCAATTAAACCCCAAACGACTGCCACTGCCCATCAGCTTGTCATATTTTTTCCAAGCAGGATAGCATAGGTGTACTGTCAGCTTTATGACAAGAATGCAGCAGAACTATTCATCCTCTGGGAAGTTTGCTATAACTACTTAAATTTCTTACCCATAAAATCCTAAGGATTTCTCGAGAGGAAAGTGAAAATCAAATCTTTAACCATCATGCATTCTATTCTCTGCTTTATCTTCACATTTCTGTGAATCTTGATTTAGAATAAATGCACCATTAATCTTTAACATATCAATGCAACAACACCATTAGAGTCAAATAGAATAATGAGTGGCGTTAGAGGAGCACACCTAAGAACGCATTCAACAACTACATAGGCTGCAGAATTACGCACACCCACTAATTTGCACAGATCCAGAGCTTTTAAGTCTGTTGAAAAGCAAGGGTTTTTAAACCTTTTCTATAACAGGCCATAGAGCAAATATGTTCTGCTCTGTGGGCACTGTGATCTCTATTACAACTACCCAACTCTGTGACATGAAAGTAACCACAGACAATACAGAAATGAATGAGCATGGATTTTCTAATAAAAATTTATTTACAGACACTGAATTTTCATTACATATAATTTTCATGTGTATCACATATTATTCTTTTTAAAATTTTGTCCAGTAATTAAAAATGCAAAACAATTCATAGCTCACAGGCCATACAGAAACATGTGGCAGGCTCAATTTTGCCCACAGGTTATTGTTTCCTGACCCTTGATATACAGGACTCAGTATATTTTAAGGTTAACAACTTAACCTAAGTACTGCAAACATGACCTAGATCAACTAATAAAATAAATATCTCAAGGCATGGATTATAGTATTAGCTTTATTTTCATGATTTATTTAATCAGGTTTCTTACTTTGATATCAGAAATAATGTGTTATAATTTCACAACCACCATTTACAAATTTGATGCCCTTGAATGAAAACATACCTCTGTGAATCTGTTTCTCAAAATGCAAAATCTAGCAGATGAATTATATCAGAACTGCCAAACTATCACTGTGCATCAGAATCATCTGTGAAGAAACCAAGGCCTAGCACTAAGAGATGTGGCTTCAAAAAATGATTTCAACCTATAGCCAGGGTTGAAAACTGTTGGTTACTGATATCCAGATCTCTTCCTGCTTCATAAGTCTAAGGATTTACATTCCGTATACTTCACATAGACATAGTACTCAACAGTAATGTAGTATTATTTCAGAGAATATTGATTGAAATAATCAGTGGAAACCCTGTGCAAAAAAAAAAAAATTTAAAAATCCAGAACTATTTAATTTCTCTTTCTTTATGGTGGCAAAAAAATATGTATATTTCACTTCTGTTAACTTACTAGGGAGATGGATAGAAGAGAAAGACAAAATATATAAATAAAGCAAAACAAAGAAACAATCATACATATTTTCTATCTCAATAAGTAGATCATAGAAACCCCAAAGTAGAAAAAAGCAACAACAGTCTAAAAATCTGTGCTTTTCTTAATGTTTCTCTGAAACCCTTATTTCTGCACTTTAGGGTACTTTGGATGATTGCACCATTTTTCTGCTTCCAATATCACTATTTTAAAGACTGTTAATACAAATATGCAAAAAGATAATGTACAATATCACAGTATGGCTCATTTGTTTTTAACTTTTAACACTTTCCACTGTAAATATATTGTCATACTTACCTACTTGATTCATTGTCAGCTGTCAAATTTCAGAATAATGGTCAGCAGAAAAATCAAATGATCAAGCAAAGCTTAGTGTTTTGGACTTCTTGTAAGTAATGGAGAAACACACACATGCGCACGTACACACACGCACACACACACACACACACATACTCCTTAACAGAGCTTCAGTAATGTCACAACCTTTGAAAGTTTGGGAAGGAGATGTTTAGGATTTCATGATGTGGGCTGAGTGATTTTAAGATGTGTCTTTCAAAGCAGGAACCTGGTTGAATTAAGGGAAATTTTATGAATTAATGGGTTTGAACAGTGAAGAATGAGTCTCGAAAAGAGTTTTAGTAATCTATTGAAGTTAATTCAGTTTTTTCTTAAAAAATAAATATTCCTATGAATAAATACCTAAGTTATTTTTGCTTGCTTTCAGTATTGTTTAACACAGTGGCATGTAAATATGCTTAGCACCCATATTACACAAGGACAGAAAAATATGCCTGGCTTATCACAAGGAGAGAAAAGTATGCTCATATTAATTCTCACTGACCCTTTTGGTGATGCTTTAGGCTAAACAGAAATATAGACCATTATGTTATGGGGATATGGTTAATATAGATCAACACCAACTTTTGCTGTGTCAGGGTCTCTGCAGTAGGCAGAAATACACCATCCCCACAAAGATGTCCACTTCTTAAACTCCACAACTTGTAAATATGTTACATTACATAGAAAAGTCAGTTAAAGTTACAGATGGATTTAAATTTACTAATCAGCTGATCTTAAAAATAAAAAAAATTATTCTGGATTATCTAAATTGGCACAATATAATCTTCTTTAGAATAGAAGAGCGGGAGAGAAAACTTCCAGCATGACAGTGTGAGGAGCTCCAAGGCTCCCGTCACAATGAAACTAGTGAAATTTTTTTTTTTTTTTTTTTTTTTTTTTTTTGCGGTACGCGGGCCTCTCACTGTTGTGGCCTCTCCTGTTGCAGAGCACAGGCTCCAGACACGCAGTCTCAGCAGCCATGGCTCATGGGCCCAGCCGCTCCACGGCATGTGGGATTTTCCCAGACCGGGACACAAACCCGTGTCCCCTGCATTGGCAGGCGGACTCTCAAGCACTGCGTCACCAGGGAAGCCCTAGTGAAAATTATTAAATAAACCAACAAACAACAAAAAACAAAACAAAAACCTTCCTGAGGAGCAACATCATAGGTATAGCAACATTAGGTGGGGGAAATAGATGTCATTAAAATAATCTAGTCCTGAAGTGGGGGAGACCAGTAGTACCCAAAGTTGCCATAATACACTATTTATAATGTCCAGCTTGCAAGAAAAAAGTATAAGGCATGCAAAAAAATCAGGAAGTAGGGCACATACATTGAAGAAAAAGAAGGCAACAGAAACTGTGTGTGAGCAGCCAGATGTCACATTTAACAGGAAAAGCTTCAAGGTGCTCATTATAAATATGTTCACATAAAGGGAACTATGAGTTAAAAAAGTAAAGGAAGATATGATGACAATGTCACACCAAAAATAGAATATCACTAAAGAGATAGAAATTATATAAAAGAAAAAAATGGAAATTCTGGAGCTGATAAATACAGTAACTGAAGTGAAATGTACACCAGATGGGGTCAACAGTAGACTTGAATTGACAGAAGAAATAATCAGCAAACTTGAAGATAGATTGATAGAGATTGTGCAAGCTTAAGAAGAAAGACAAGAAAAAAAGAATGAAGAAAAATTAACTACCCCTCAGGGAAATTTGGGACACCCATTAAGTTGTATCAATATATATGTAATGGAGGGAACAGAATGAGAGGAGAGAAAAAAAGGAGGAAAAAAAATTCAAAGAAATAATGGCTGGAAACTTCCCAATCTTATTAGAAAACACTGGCTTACACATCCAGAAAATTCAATGAATTTCAAGTAGGAAATTGCAAAGATATGCATAAACAGACACATAATAGTAAAAATGCTGAAAGTCAAAGACAAGAAGAAAATCCAAATCATTGACTTGTTGCTTTAAATGAGTTAAAAGTATGGTAAATGAATTCTTTTAATAAAAATGTTAAAAAGTAAATAAAAGAGGGAGGAAAAGGCAGAGTCACCTAAGGAGATATGATGACAGAAATAAGGTTGGAGTGATATGATGTAAGGAAAACTCAACTTGCCCTTGCTGGCTTTGAAGATGGGTGAAGGGGGCCATGAGCCAAAGAAACGAGGAAGCCTCCACTGTCTGGAAAAGTCAAGGAAATGAATTCTTTGCTAGAGATTCCAGAATGAAACACAGATTACCACCTCCTGCATTTCACCCATTGAGAACAGCATTGGGCTTCTGACTTACAGAATTGTAAGATACATTTGTGCTGTTTTAAGCTACAGATTGTGCTAATTTGTTATGGCAGCCATAGAAAACTAATACAGACCAACTGTGATGGTCATTTTAATATACCAACTTGGATAAGCTACAGTCTCAAGTTACTCAATAAGACATTGAACTAGGTGTTGCTGTGAAGATATTTTGTAGAAGTAGTTATAGTCAATAATCAGTTGACCTTAAGGATTGAAGATTATTCTAGATAATCAGAGTGAAGCTGATTCAATTCATCAAAAAACATTAAAAATAGAGTTGAGGCTTCCCTGAAGAAGAAGAAATGTCACCCGTAAGCAACTTCAGTCTATGCCTGAGAGTTTAAGTCTACCCTTCCTGAATCCTGCCTCAGATTTTGGATTTGCCTAACCATTCCCCAAAATCACATTAGCCAATTCCCTATGATTCAACATTTTTTTTTTTTTTTGCGGTACGTGGGCCTCTCACTGCTGTGGCCTCTCCCGTTGCGGAGCACAGGCTCCGGCGCAGGCTCAGCGGCCATGGCTCACAGGCCCAGCCGCTCCGCGGCATGTGGGATCTTCCTGGACTGGGGCACGAACCTGTGTCCCCTGCATCGGCAGGCAGACTCTCAACCGCTGCTGCACCACCAGGGAAGCCCTATGATTCATCTTTAAATGTATATCTCCTACTGAATCTACTTATCTGGTTCAACCCTAATTGATACAGTCACATTTGAAGAGCTTCATGGTAACCATTTCAACATCTATTTGTGTCAAATTTGTTGGACGACCATTTGTAGGAAATTTTCATGGGACAACAGCTGCATAGCATTTATGACAATGACAGCAATAGGATTTAAGTCTCTGGTGGTCACACATTTGAACACTGAAGCCCAGAAAAATACTAAGAGATGGATTATAACCAGAGCCCACAGGTTATTTCTAAGATAGGAACAAAGAGATTTCAAATTATAGCCAGAGAACAGATTCCCTTCTTTATATGAAGTGCTCTCAGAACCAGATTTAACCAAATTAATTTAACTGGCTATTAACCAAATCACCTAATTTCACTTCTTTGTTTCATAGATCTTTCTTGTTATATTAAAGTGACTTGAGAAATCTGTATGGATACAAGAAAAACATTCTTCCTAAGATAATATATATTCTACTCTCAAATGCCACTGATATATCTAAATCAGCTTTACTTTGAACCACTGGATTGTCGAATTTCATGACAAAGTTTTCTAAAGTCATAGTGATATTATCTAGTTCTTCGTCTATTCTATGAACTATAACGTTCAGAATTTTATTCACTTTTGGAAAATTAAAACATGAAATTAAGGAAAAATATTATTTTTCACTCATAAAAATTTTCAAAATCAAGTTCCAATTTTTTTGTTCTTGATTTGAATTACATATATATATACAGATATAGATATATCTGTATATATATATGTAAAAAGGGAAACTGAGAGACCAAAAGAGACATTGGGTGAAAAAACTGACCCTGGGTGAAATCAGGTAGTCAGCCAATAGGCTGTATGCCTCAAATCCAATACCAATCATTCATGACTGTTTAGTGATTTATTTTCAGCCAAAAATACCACATATTGTAATGTCTAATATTATTTTAATGATTGTCTACAACCATCGAGAGTGATCCATCATCAAGCAGTCTTGCTTGAAATACAGAAGACTTCAGGTAGATGTAAAGGAAAATGTTTGAGTTTAAGAATTCGTGGGCTTCCCTGGTGACGCAGTGGTTGAGAGTCCGCCTGCCGATGCAGGGGACGCGGGTTCGTGCCCCGGTCCGGGAAGATCCCACATGCTGCGGAGCGGCTGGGCCCGTGAGCCATGGCAGCTGAGCCTGCGCGTCTGGAGCCTGTGCTCTGCAACTGGAGAGGCCGCAACAGTGAGAGGCCCGCGTACCGCAAAAAAAAAAAAAAAAAAAATTGTAATGTAGCTCTCTTGTAAGATCTATGACACTAATACAGTCTCCAAGTATATATGATCTGTATCCTATTTTTTCCTTAGGTCTATTTCTCTGATAGTTCAGTTTAAAAATCTAGCTGCTACAAAGGTCTACTTTGGAGATGTGATGTGATAGAATGTTATGGAGTTTTTGGTTTTCTGACCTGTTGTGTTTGCCATCTCAAAAGTATTTTGTTGTTCAAGTCTGCCTATCCAAGATACATACTTACTTGTGAAAAGGAACTGTTATCAAAAGAAAACTAGTTGCCATCCAAAGGAAGCTAAGAACAGAACTGGTTGTTTGTTTATTTTTATATTTTAGCAAAAGCTCAGGAAATTGTAGCAGGGCATGTAACAAGTAGTAATTAAGTATGCACAAAGCAATGCAATATTAGGGGTAAGGACTTTAAAGATACTATAGCTATAATAATTAAGAGGCAACAGGTGTTTATTAAAAGTGCAGAACCTTAAACCTGCAAATAGCAAAGAAAATATTTAGGGAGGTAAAGAATAAGAACATGCAAATTAAAGTGTAACAATATATGTCTCTGATTATCTGGATCTTGCTCTGTGTTCCTTGGATCAATGACTTGGTGCAACCATCAACTTGATACAAAAATCTTGGGTTGAAGCTTCTCTTTCTCAATAATGTCTGCTTCTGGAAGATTTCTAAGAATCCTCAGCTTAAGCTCTTTGGTTAAAACAGTTTTCTATGATTTCAGGATGACTTCTGTTGTAATTGTGCAAGTGCATCCAGGAAACAATAGTATTCCTAGAGTTTTTACTTCTGTGCTGACTAGTTACAGTACTTAATAAGCTATCTTACATTAGAGTTCAACAATGCTATCCGATGTTTCTTCCAGAAGGTAAGAGCTCAATATTTAAGACCATCCAAGTGTTGTTAGGAGGATATTGAAGGAAAACTATCAGTTAATGATAAGACTGCCTGAATTCCATGAGTCCCTTGTAGTATTAGGAAATGTCTGCTTGTGTTAAGGAGGATCCAGAATCAGGTGTAAAAGGCAGCCTACTACTAATTCAGAAAGGAAGAGTCAGTAAACTCCTGAAAATAGCTAATTTCATTGTCATTAAAAACAATGTCAACACCATTTGAATTCCTATAATGTCGGAAAGCTTTGTTGATTCTTGTTTTAGTTTAAAAATTCATTTTTTGCTGCTACCATTCTGACAGTTGGGGATAATATGGACAGCGAAGTTCCTCAATAAGCAGCAAAGTGTTGAAAATCTCTTTAGTGACAGTCCCAGTAAAATACATGTCTCTGTCACTGGTGGGGTAGGGTGGAATTCCCAGGTTTGGAAAACAGAATCAAGTAATATCATTGCCAGTATTAAACTCAGCTTTTTGTCAAGGAAAAGCTTTCATCCATCACTAGAATAAGAACACACTGACCAAACATATTCAAAACCTATTGTTGTGGAGTATGGTATGAAACTTACTTGTAGATATTCAAAGGACTCTAAGATTTGAGCTCTTATGTATGTCTTTTCCTTTCTCATGCTGGTGACTAGTGAGACATTCATCAGACACAACATCAGCAACTTGAGTCAAACTTTCCAGCAATGCCAGTTGAGTACAATGGCCAATTTGTCCTTGCTATAATGAATGATTTCATTATTTTTTTTATCTGAGATTCTCTGGTTCCAACAAATGGCCATCCTGAAAGTGCCAGTGATTATTCTCTTTTAATCTGCAAAGTTTTTTTTCCAGTATCCCTTTCTGCCACTAGAGTTAAAAATGGTATTTTATAATACTCACTTTAGACCTTTCACATGAGTGCTGCCTGTCTAAAAATATGATCAGTCAGGACTTTTTTTTAACCTTCATATGATCTTTTTGAATGAGTTTTATCTATGTTAGCCACCTCCTTGGACAGTTTAGAGGATTTAAAAGTACTCCCTACTGATAAATTTTACTTGTGATCCTGTATAAGATCAAACACAATTAGTTGCAAGCATTCTAAAATCAGGGACTACTTGGTATATATACCTGCTATTGGTGTATATTTTAATTCCCTTATCTATCTTAGTGAACAATGAAATCTGCGACCTGGGAAGATTTTTTCCTTGGTAAGGAGTCATGTTCTAGCGGTGAGTCTAGATCTGTTGAGACATATCTGACCTGATAGTCTCCTTTATCAATTTTAAACTATGATCCATCAACAAGTGAGATTAAATCTGGGTTTCTTTTTTATTTTTTTATTTTTTTTTATTTGCGGTACGCGGTCCTCTCACTGCTGCGGCCTCTCCCGTCACAGGCTCCGGATGCGCAGGCTCAGCGGCCATAGCTCACGGGCCCAGCCGCTCCGCGGCATGTGGGATCCTCCCGGGCCAGGGCACGAACCCGCGTCCCCTGCATCGGCAGGCAGACTCTCAACCACTGCGCCACCAGGGAAGCCCTGGATTTCTTTATAAGAGCTTCTAATAAGTCTGTTCAGAGCCAGGCAGTTTTTCAGACAAATACTAGAAAGTTATAAGTTTTCCTTTGTTTAGGTAATCGAAAAAGAATAGCAGGATTTGAAGTGTTACGAATGGAAATTGATGAAGAGAAAATAATACGATTCTATAGGATAAAGCATTGTATTTTTTTAGAAAAAAATGTGTATTTTCAGTAAGTAAAAACGATTACACAGCACTAAGGACCATGTAGTTTAGGGGTAACTTTAAAATAAGGCAGCACTGGGTTTTACTAGTTTAGATGTAGCTACTATTACATTGAGGCAAGGTGTGGAAATTTCTGCCACTAGTCCAAGTGAAAGGCTGTGGTGAGCTATTGATCATTGATGATTTCCATAAAGTTGAGTCATTGTATCAAGGGTTTCTCCAGATCACTCTACCAGTAGGTAGATAAGCCTGTGATTATAAGGTAGACTCACGGTTGGGGGTTGTTGAAGTGCTAATTTTAAATTGCATAATCTTTAACCTTTTTTTGGTTCCTAAGGAAGAATTTTCTAAGTTACTAAGGACCTGGCTAAGTCAAATATAAGCATGATAATTGCAGAAAATTTTTGGAACCCATTTCCTACAGGAACAAATGGGATTCAAAAAAGTGTCTTAATTATCTTTAAGAGACCAGAAGTGTTTGAATTGTTTGTAATCTGTATGAAGTGAGGTGAATATCTCCCTGGGCTATATCATGTCCTTTTATATAAAAATGTAAAGTTTCCTTTGGAAATTTTAAATCCTTTTGGAGTTCAAACAGTAACTAGATAAATATAATCAATGTGCTCATTTCATGATTAGAAAGTAGCAATTGGCCATCCACATAAGGTTACTTAAGTTTTTAGGAAGTCAAATAATTCTTTATCTTGTATAAAGAATTGTGTAAAAGGAAATGGATACTGAGTGATCTGAATACACTGCTGATGTTCCCAGGAAAAAGCAAACATGTATCGACTATTTACCTGAAGGAGACTACAGAAGCTGTAACATAGGTCAACAATTATAATGTAGCACAGAAGATAAAATAGTATTTACATTCAATACCACAAGGAAGTGTATGTAGTATGACTATTTCATTATGGCCCTGGGGTACTTAATACTTCAACAGCCTTTTCAGATGGGTTTCTTTATGGGAGGATATGATTATTACATAGATAGATGCAAGGTATGATGATCCTCTACAAGGCTTTCAAATATTGGTTTTATTTTTTCTTTAATTTCTAGTTTTAAAGGGTGTTGTGCAAACTTGCATAAAGTTGTTGACGCATCAATCTGTACCTTTGTGGGTTCAGCCCCAATGATTATGTAGATGTCAGTAGAAATTTAGCTTGCAAAGTGTTCACCACTTTATGGAGCTCTTAAGATTGGACTTGACTTACACACATGGGTGCTGTTAAGGCAGTGTCCAAAATAGCTATGGCCTGATTGTAAATTGGACTGTCCTTGGAGTTTTCAAAAAAAGGAGTACATCAGAGAGCATTTGATCTGAGAATTCGATTTGCACAGGAAACCTCTCCTTCTTAAATTAGCAGTTGTGATATCACAAAGGAGGAAACATTATCTCTCAATTATAATGTCTGAAGATGATGGTTATAGGCTGAGAGGTGGGTGAAACCTGAGCATTATGAGAGATACCTGCCACGTGACTAGTTTTTTGGCTCAGGAAGAAGTTGCGTTTGGTTAAATGGTGTAAGGTGAATATTATGGCACCCAAATCCATCACACATTTTCAAGTCTTCTCTTTAAACATTTACATGAAATTTCTTATGGTGAATTTAGGTGTAAAATAGTAACTTAGGCACTTGGTCATCTCTTGAGCACTATCATTGAAAATCAACCTTTTTTCTTTTTCATCCAGTGTCTTAGCTAGTATAAGATAATTGCTTTTCCAATGTCCATTCCATCTATCACATCCACACTTGTCTTTTTCAAAAGTTTCCCTCACCTTAATGGTTAATAACTGAAGTGGGAGTATCTAATTGTTTTACTGTAAGGCCAGCAACTCATTCGGGATCTTTTTATGCTTTGGCATAAAAAGCTGTCTGATGTATGGACCATGTGGAAAAGAGAAGGGAGTGTTACACATGAACTGTAGCTTTTACAATTCCCATAAGTGCATGGAAAAAAATAAGGTAATTATTCACTGAAGAAAAACAACTGTACAACACAAAAATGCAATCATATCTGTTTTCTCAGTGAAAAATATTTACATAGTTGTAATGTTGACTTTTAACTGAAAACCCAGAGAAACTAAATTAGGAAAAAGAAAAAGGGGCATTTATGTTTCTTGGGGGTGACAGGTGTCAGTTTGGGGAAATATCATGGAGCTGTATTACTTTCCTGTTTCTTCAGTAGCAAACTATCCCAAAGCCAGGGGCCTACAAAAATATACATGTCCTATCTTACAGTTCTGGAGTTTAGAAGTCTAAATGGTTCTCACTGGGCTAAAATCAGGGTGTCAGGTAGGCTGTCTTCCTTCTGGAGGCTCTAAGGGAATCTGTGTCCTTGCCTTTTCCAGTAACTAGAGGCTGCCTGCATGACTTGGATTTTGACACCTTCCTTCACCTTCAAAGTACATCACTTCAACCTCTGATTTCTTTGTTAGATCTGTGTTTTCTAACTCTTCCATGCTCCATCCTTTGTAAGAACCTGCTGGTTATATTAGACCAGCCTGGATAACCCAGGTTAGTCTCCCCTATCTCAGTATCCTCAAGGAAATCACACCTGTAAATTCCCTTTTAGAATGAAAGGTGACATGCTCACACGTTCCAGGAATAGGCTATGATCATCTTTGAGGAACATTATTCTGCCAACTACAAGAGTTAATATGCTCAATGGACAGATCAGAATATGACCCAGAAGCATGTTATTTATAAATATAGAGGTAAATTTCAGAAGAAATCACAAATAGGGCTGGTGGTGGTTGAATCAAGGAAACTGGAGCCATGGTTGAAGAGACAGGGCCAGGAACAGTGGTCTTTGCTGTCAGCCTGTGTGATTATTGGAAAGTTTAAACTGACTGCATCTAACGCTGCAATAAAGAGTAAAAGCAACTGTCAGATAAACCTCTAATACCTAACATTAAAATCTAGGTTGAGCCCTGGACTCACTATTTAATATATTTGTCCTTATTCCCCCGTTGCTTCTAGATGGAGAGCCAAGGTGGGAACACGTGTGCTCATGACCATTCTGTCATCCCACTTTCTTCTGCTCCATGAATTTATCTCGTTCCTATCTCCCCAGCAGGATGTGAGCAGACAGGAGGCAGGGTGGTGCTTGTGGCTTCTTGGGGCTACTTCTTCTCTATTTCTATTTTTCACATTGTCAGGGCCTGTCCTGAGTTGGCATTCACTAAAGGCTCACAGAATGGATGTGTGAACACACAGATGTGACAAAGGACAGGATTCTGAAAGTTCTACCCAATGCTCTTTCTAAACACAAGGTTTGCTGGGTACCAGAATGGTGGTTTCCCACATTCCCATCTCCTGTTCTTATGAAGTCTTTTCATATACCTGCAAAAAAAAAAAAAAAAAAAAAGAATGACAGAAAATCATCATAAATCTAAATAAATTTAACTCAGAAAAGGTCTCCTATTTTGAGATAACTTGCCTTGCCTTTTTTTTCTACTTAAAATTCCTTTTATAAAATAATAGTAATAATGAGGGTAGTCTGTTATTTTTAATTTCTTACTTGGCAGTATGGGAGGTTGAGAACCCAATATGCAGTACCCCTAGATATTGGTCACTTGTTGAAATTGTAAGGCCCTGTGAAATTCAGTCTGGAAACATCTGATCAAAGGCTGGTTCTCGAGATCTCCACCCTTCCTGGGTTCCTGCTTCTCACTATATGTTTCCATGTTCTGAGTTCACAGGTCCTCTGGTCAGTTCCCCTCTACATTTTAGGACAATGACTTTTCTTGTGGTACCTTGTTCAATAATTATTGGGTGTCTAAATTGATGAGTGAGTAGATGTCTTCAAGCTAAGAATGTGGGTAGATGAGAAATCATTTTGAATGGTGTTTAAGAATCCAATTTTTATTGATTGTAATATATAACTATCTGGCCAGGAACATATAAAAACCTGCATTTTAGGAATGGCTCCTGCCCTGTGGCTGGGAAGGAGTTTAGGAAGAGGGCCCTGGACACAGCATCTCACCATGAGGAGCTGAGGGAGAGAGACAAGATGGTGCTGGAGGGGGATGCTGGGACAAAGAAGCCAAGGAAGAGGAGCCTGAGGTTTTGGGGGACAATTTCACTGTTTCCTCAGATAACCTTAAATCTTGGTTTGTAGAGCAGCAATTTTATTTTATTTTATTTTTTCTTTTTTTTTATTATTTTTTTTAGAGCAGCAATTTTAGACTCCTGAAAACATTGGGAAGCCTCAACATACCAATTGAAATAAGTACTCTATTCACTTCTGGACATTTTTGAGCAATTGTAGCCCAATTTATTTTGAAGTAAATTAAGTTTGGAAATCTCAAAAGGTCCCCATAATGGTCACTGATATTCTTTTTTTTTTTTTTTTTTTTTGAGATTTACATTTTTTTTAAAACATCTTTATTGGAGTATAATGGCTTCACGAAGGTGTGTTAGTTTCTGCTTTATAACAAAGTGAATCACCTATACATACATCCCCATATCCCCTCCCTATTGCATCTCCCTCCCACTCTCCTTATCCCACCCTTCTAAATGGTCACAAAGCACCGAGCTGATCTCCCTGTGCTATGCGGCAGCTTCCCACTAGCTAGCTATTTTACGTTTGGTAGTGTAGATATGTCCATGCCACTCTCTCACTTCATCTCAGCTTACCCTTCCCCCTCCCCGTGTCCTCAAGTCCATTCTCTAATTCGGCGTCTTTATTCCTGTCCTGCCCCTAGGTTCTTCATGAAGTTTTTTTTTTTTTCATTCTAGATTCCATATATATGTGTTAGCATATGGTATCTGTGTTTCTCTTTCTGACTTACTTCACTCTGTATGACAGACTCTAGGCCCATCCACCTCACTACAAATAATTCAATTTCGTTTCTTTTAAGGCTCAGTAATATTCCATTGTATATATGTGCCACATCTTCTTTATCCATTCATCTGTCGATGGACACTTAGCTTGCTTCCATGTCCTGGCTTTTATAAATAGAGCTGTAATGAACATTGTGGTACATGACTCGTTTTGAATTATGGTTTTCTCAGGGTATATGCCCAGTAGTGGGATTGCTGAGTCGTATGGTAGTTCTATTTGTAGTTTTTTAAGGACCCTTCATACTGTTCTTCATAGTGGCTGTATCAGTTTACATTCCCACCAACAGTGCAAGAGGGTGCCCTTTTCTCCACACCCTCTCCAGCATTTATTGTTCGTAGATTTTTTGATGTTGGCCATTCTGACTGGTGTGAGGTGATACCTCATTGTAGTTTTCATTTTCATTTCTCTAATGATTAGTGATGCTGAGCATCCTTTCATGTGTTTCTTGGCAATCTCTATATCTTCTTTGGCAAAATGTCCATTTAGGTCTTCTGCCCATTTTTGGATTGGGTTGTTTGTTTTTTGACCTTGAGCTGCTTGTATATTTTGGAGATTAATCCTTTGTCAGTTGCTTCATTTA